>CABFVX010001135.1:7190-34522 GCA_902151425.1 Timema shepardi | reverse complement strand
GGGGGGGGGGGGGGGGGGCAGAGGGAGCCTGAAGGCTATTTCGTATGGGGATATCTCAAATCACTGGTGCATGAGACCCCGGTGGACACAAGACTTGGAATTGGTCGCCAGGATTGACGTCGCCTGTGATGTGACTTGCAACACGCATGGGGGTATTTGAACGGGTTACGGCAGAATCTCTTACGCCGATGTCATGCTTGCGTTGGGGTTGGTGGCAGTTATTTTTAGCAACTGTTGCTAGGTACGAAATGGTAGGTATCCTCCGGTTTGCCAATGATATGGTATACTTTACAGTACTACCTGCATGTTGTACTTTAACATGTGGGACCCACTTCAGAGATGGACAGGAGATAAAATAGCCCAGTTAAACAATAGTATAATTAATAATAATATTTAGCACCGCGTCTTACTACCCGTTCGGGTTATACGCTTTTAAGTACTAATTACGATAGTGTATTAGGAATTGGGAAGGTTTATTAGAGGAAATTAACCCTCATTTGCGTGGAGGGAGAGTGGGAAACCTTTTTAGGAAAAACCACCCCAGTTCACCCGACCGAGATTCGAACCTCGATCTCCCCGTCCTCAGCAGTCAAGCTCAACACGACAAGCGTGATAGCCAACTACGAATAGTGTAATTCATAAACACACTATTCCCATTTAACCTTGTTTCTTATCTAAAACCAAGGGATTCCAATCGACTGTTTGTATACTAAATTGCCATATTCTAGTTAAGTAACCAGATATTTCTTGAACGAACGATTTTATAACAAATGGACAGGTCGTGTATGACCTATATGAACTAGTTCAATTGTTTTCGTGTCTAACCACTGAGGTGGGTCCCACATGTTACGGTACATTCTGTGTATGAAATAACCACTATTCGCTTTTAATTAAATTAAATTAATATAAATGATAAAGGTAGAACTTCATGGAAATTTACTCACATTTTAAAGTAGGGAGAGTGGAAAACAATTTATCTAAAAAAACGCCCTTTGTACTTCCATCTGGGTTTCAAACCTTGACCTCCAGACTAAACCATCTTGACGTTTAGTCCACGTGCCCACAAATGCTGGTCATATTTAAGTTGTGCCGTGCCTAGTACGTCTTAATTTTTTTAAGCATTGCGTCTTACTACCCGTTCGGGCTATACGCTTATGTACTAGTTACAATAATGATTTTAGAAAATGGGAAGATTATATAACCTATGTATATAAAGTGTAACCGCATTTACATTTTGGAAAAATAAACTCAGGACACCTAACCGAGATTAAACCTCAATCTCCCCGTAATCGGCAGTCTAGTTCAACACGAAACTAGTGAGTTGGCTAAATATTCCACCAAGATGGGTTGTATGTATGTAGCTACGATATATACGCTCACCTATCTACATCTACACTAATATTATAAAGAGAAAATATTTAATTTTTTGTTTTTTTGTTTGTAATGGATAAACTCAAAAACTACTGGACCGATTTCAAAAATTCTTTCACCAATATAAAGCTACATTATCAGCTAGAAACATATGCTATATTTTATTTTGAAAATTAATTTTATTCCTCATAAAAATGTCGATAGTCACTCATATTTTATGGTAGAGTCTATGATGACTCTTCAATATGTGTGTTGAAAATATAATGCGGGGGGTGGGGGGGAGGGGCGGAGGGGGAAGGGTATAGTTCATACATAAAGTAATGCTATCTAATGTTATAACTTTTGATATATAATATCAATTTTAATATAATAACATAGTAAAAATTGTAGCATTGTTGTCTGCAAGAAATATGTGTATAATTAAAAAAAACTCTTTCTATGAAAATTGAACTGTGGTATACTATATATTGTTATATTAATTAATACACTAACAATAAGGTATACTCTATTTGTGAAATTAGAAAAATCTCAAAACTTTATTGTATTTACAATGGAACATAAATATCTAGTCTCTTTTCCATGTGTCATTTCCTTATATGGAGCATACATACAAGGTCCATTTTTTTGTGTGCACCACATCTTACAACGCGTTTAGGCTATCTATATATTTACTATTTTAGGTTAGGGATAAGTAAGGTTGAATTTGGAAATAATGTACCCAACTTTGCGTGGAAGGAGATTGGGAAACAATCTTTGAGGAAACCAACCTTCATTACATCCATTCAGGATTCAAACTCTGACCACTCTTTCCTCGACAAACTAGTAATTGCGAGTGTGACCATGCAACCACCGAGTGCCCTTTTCACACGAGAAGTATTTTATCACACGATGTGTTGTTTTTTTCACGCAAACTTTTATTCACGTGATCAATTCTGACTTTGCTTTCAGATAAGAGATAAGAGGGAAAATACCGATTGTTTTCCATGTTCAAATGTATTTATGAATTGATGTAGGATACAAGCGGTTGTTCTAAGCCGGTGGCGCAGGAAATTTTACAACGCGATTATTTATCTTGCTGTGTAAACTCTCCCATTTGAACCAACGTAGATCAGCGGATAAAATTCGCACGACAAAAACATCGCGCGATAAAATACCTCTCGTGTGAAATAACACTGAAGTGGCTAAGATCCATACTTACTATACTTCAAATAGGCCATTGCAGAAGCGTATTTACACTTTAGGCTCACTAGGCACGGGCTTAGGGGCGGTGGCTTTATGGGGTGGCACATTCTGGATAACATTATTTTAATTTTAATATTTTGTTTTTGATAATTACGTTTATGGCGTGTACATGCCTGATTTTCTTTCGTAGAAATCTTTTCTCGAATATTAACTTCCGCCTTCACCCCCTCCCACATCTCTTTCCTCCGAAACATCCTAAAACCCTTGAAAAAAATTAGGGGGAGGGAGGGCTGCATATTATAATTGTGCCCAGGGGCGTAAAAATGTTAAATCCACGACTGGGCCATTGTTAGATTAACCACAGATCTCGATATGGGAAGGAAGGGGTTCGATGTTGTTAGCATTACTTTGTTTAGTTGGTTATTGATGAGGAATAAAGTGGAATGTAATAATTCTAAGACAACAAAGAATAGGTTATTCCCGGCACAGATTTATATGATTACCAAACCCTTCATTCACCTCTGACAAGACATCTTGTGAATGTGGGGAATGTCAGGCCTCCACCGTGGTTCGGATTCCACGTTAAACTGGAGGTCCTCCATTTCATCTCACAATCACCCTACCATTACACATTAGCGTAAGTGCGTACAACCCGAACGGGTAGTAAGACGCGGTGCTAATAATAATAATAATAATAATAATAACAATAATAATAGGTTATTATAATTCTCCGTACACACAAGTGAAATTTTAATACAAGTCGATTCTTACATGGGCGGCTAGCTATTTTAGGACCCGTTTTGTTGGTCATGTGGTCTAACGCGCTACTCTTGCCGTATACCAGACTGTCGATGGCGGGGAGATTGAGATTCGAATCTCGGTCAGGCGTAATGAGGGTGGTTTTCCCGTTTCCGTTAAGGCGATTGGTACTTTTAATTTGGCGTGAAAATGTAGAGACATGGGAACAAGCGTTTTATCTTCAAGAATTGTTATTGTTTTGCAATTTTCTTTTCGGAAACGGTTTGTTCAAGAATACAAGCATGTTGGTTAAGTTATACTTTTTATATACACACCTCCTCTATAATTTTAACAATAATTTTGAGATTTTTCCAATAGAAAACTGCCGGATGCATAACAAAAAATAAGTATACCCTGATTTTGGTTGGAAGAACAGTAAAGAAAATCAAAACATTTCTTTGGGGCCAACATTGATAATATTCTCTTACATTATTTGTGTTATTTGATAGGTATTGATAATATCTATCAAAAGTAACATCTTTAGATGACATGACTTTATGTATGAATATATTAACATTCTTTTAGTAACTTTATTAACTAACTTCTACTGTTCTTCCTACCAAAATCATACTATACATGTAATGCCTAGTTAACATTAAGGCTAAGGCCACACATACGATTTTTCTCGCTGTCTTCAAGCTGTTTTTGTCACGCGAAAAATGGAAACCGAGTGGTTAAATGGTTGTATGGTAGACACGTGATAAATATCGCACGACATAGGTACGTCAGATTTGGCTTCAAGGTCATGTCGCTTTGGAATGCGCCGGGATCCATTTTTCAGGCGGCATAGCCAGCCTCTCTACCTGCCACATGTGCGACAAAAACCGAAGAAAGCTCCTCCATCAGGGTTGTGCCTCCATGTTCCTCCAATTGTCATGCAAGTGTAACCCAAAACCACGTTTACGGGTGCTGTGAGAAGAGTTATATTTTTATTGTCAGTTATAATATTCGATATTCAAAATTAATGAAAATTTCATCGATTTTTAATGTTAGTGAGGCAAATATTATACGCATTGAAACGTTCACGTCGATGGACTACAATCAATGATGTTATAGCCACGGGTGCCCATGAATGTGTCATAAGGGGGGCTTTGAACCCCTTAGCACTATGCAATATCTACTCTTTCTTTTGTTTATTTTTATTAATAAACACAATTGTATGTTTGGGATTTGGCTGCAATTTACTATCAACAACTTTTAATTATCAATATCCGAGCTAACAGAGATACAAATGATAAAATGTATATTTCCCATGATTCCCTCTTCAACAGCATTTTTTACCCCATTTTTTTCTGTTCAATAAACTTATGAAAAACATAATGTTACTTTCAACGACCCGCCTCGGTGGCGTAGTTGGCTAGCGCGCTTGTCGTGTTGAGCTCAACCGCTGAGGACGGGGAGATCGAGGTTCGAATCTCGGTCGGGTGAGCTGGGGGTGGTTTTTCCTAAATGGTTTTCCACTCTCCCTCCACGCAAACGTGGGTTCACTTCCTCTATTTCAACCTTCCAAATTCCTAGTCCATTAGAGTAATTAATACTTAAAGCATATAATCCGAACGGTTAGTAAGACGTGGTGCTTATTATTATTATTATTATTATACTTTCAATGGGTTCAGCTACAACCAAATTTTATCTTTTGTTAGTTTTTCAGAAAAAATATTTACGCGAAAATTGGTTCATGATTTTCATAATTAGCTCAGAATTAAGTTTAGATCCTTTAAGATTCCCTCCCGCCAGGATAAATTCATGAAATTTTCTCTCTAGGAGGGGCAAATGGGACTCCAATACTCTCCCCATTTGTAAAACCCACATGAAGCGCCCTTGGTTACAGCCACACACACCACGTAGCTTGGAGTATTATTATTATTATTATTATTATTATTAGCACCGCGTCTTACTACCCGTTCGGGCTATACGCACTTACGCTCATGTGTAATGGTTATTGTGAGATGAAATGGAGGACCTACAGTTTAACGTGGGATCCGAACCACGGTGGAGGCCTGGCATTTCCCACATTCACAAAATGTATTGTCAGAGGGGAAGGAAGGGTTTGGTAATCAGATAAATCTGTGCCGGGACCGGGGATTGAACCCCGGCCGCCAGCACAGAGGTCTGACAACTTACCCCTAGACCACCAGGTCACCCAGTAGCAAATCATTTTTCCTTGTATAATTAAAAGGAACGATGTTTTCCCGATTGAAATGTAGACAACATTGAAGCAAAGTCATGGGCGACAAGTGGTTTAAGTCACTCTGTGTAGACTCTCTTTTATAAATTTTGCAGCTGCGATTATGCTGCTTTTATCTCTCCATCTATCATACCCCTGTTCGACTTTTGTAGCTGGAGTTCGAGTGGGAAAAACCGCTCATGTGGCCTTAGCCTGATACATTATCTTAGAAGATGTGTTGAAAATATTACTATAAAAATTTTACTCGTTCTCAAGAAAACTGATATTTCCAAACGTATGATTTTTCCGCAAGACCTGTACAGTCGCTAGCGCCATCTACGTTTTCCGTGATCCATCTGTTCTCATTGGCGCGGAAGGATACTTTGGTCGGTTGTGAAGCCACGCCACGCCTTTCACTCTCCCGCCCACAATCCCACAAAATAGGGTTTAAACTTGCACTCGACAGGGCAAAGGGCTTTAACTCATCATTGTGAAAGAGTAAAACCAAATTTTACCAACAATACATTTTTTGTCCATGTCAGTAATTGAACCCACGACCCTTGGTTCAGTAGATATTAGTTAAAACCAATAATTTCCTTTATCAATATACAGAAAAAACCATAAAATGTTAACTTCTACGTCTAAGTTAATTTACGTGTCTGTGCTTAACTCGTATTCACACTAATGAGGAAAGGTTTATGCAAGTAATATTTAGAAGGAGTGTATCCACATTTGCGTGGAGGAAGTGTAGGGAATTGTTTAGTGGGGAAACTCATACAAGAACACATTTCTAGGATTAAAACACCAACCTACCCGTCAAGGCAAACCAGACAACATAGGACCGACGCCTTTGTATGCGTTCTCACCGATGCGTGGGTGATTTGTAAATTGAATCATCCAATTACCCAAATATTAAGATTCCAAAAGTTGGCATTGGCCCAGAAGTGATAAGGATGTTATCCTAGGTTAAGTTGATTTGTAAATCGTATATTAATATAGCCCAATCAATGTCTAGCTAAATAAAATGCATAAATAACTACTCGTATTATCTCATTCAAAGGAAGTACATTATTTCAATTAATAATCTGCTTTTACTCAAGAGTTTTCTCAGAATGGTTCTTTCACTCAAAGTTCAAAAGTGCAAGCTCATGAACTTGAACCTATATTCTATATTAAGGGTTATTCATATTTATAAATAAAGGGTACTAGTCATCGTACCCAGGAGAAAAATCGTTTACGTCAACTTTCTTGGCTGGATCTAACGCTATGCTTTCGCAATAGACTAGACTGCCGATGACGAGGAGATCGAAGTTCAAATCTCGGTTAGGTGTACCGAAGATTTTTTCCAAAATTGTTTTTACAATCTCCCTTCACGAAAATGTGAGTACACTTCTCACAAATATAACCTTATTAATCCCTAAAACCATTAGCGTAATTAATACATAAGCGTTTGGTCCGAATGGGCAGTAATAAGCGGTGTTAAAAAACAACAACTTCACACCTAACTTGAGCCAGACTGCCGAGGACGGGGAGATCGAGGTTCGAGTCTCAGTCGGATAAGCTGGGGGTGGTTTTTTCTAAATGGTTTTTCCACTCTCCTTCCACGCAAAGGTGGGTTCACTTCATCTAAATTCAACCTTCCCAATTTTAATCCATTAACTTAATTAGTACTTAAGCGTATAACCCGAATGGATAGTAATACGCGGTGCTAAATAATAATAATAATAATAATAATAATGGTAATTCACACCTGACCAGGATTTGAACCCTACGCCCTTGGCCAACCAATCCAACATAGGCGTGACGCTTTAGACCACGTCAAGGGCTCGTCATGATTTCGTTATAAAACACTTGTAGGAACATGAGTATGATTTTATTCCCACACACTCACGTCATTCAGGATAACGTAAAGGAAGGATGTTACAGCAATGGTCAAACACAATCATCATATCACGGTCAATGGGACTCCCTAAAATCAAAGCGTAACATCCTAAAACTAAACTATCCGGTTGGATAAGTCACTTCCGACACACACAAAAAAGAAGAGACAACACATTCATCATATGTTTCAGATCACATTATCCACACATGTCTTATACGGTAAGTTTTACACAATCCATGAGTAGACTCGTAAAGTTTTTTTTTTCCTCCTCCTTGAAAGACCCCAACTCATCAGAAAGATAGATAATCCGAATGAGACGAGAAACACTGTGTTGTGGCGAGCCGCCGCTAGGATGCTCTAGTGTCGCGTGTGTTGAGTGTTCCAGAGGTGTGGTACGCTAGGACGACTGCCGGTTTAGTAGTCAGTCCGCGCTAAGACAAAGACACGAATTGGTGCTGGAGGAACAGCTCTTCGTCGAAAAAGATCAACACTAAATAATAAAATTAAAAGTTCAATTTCAAGATATATAAAGCAGTTTATTATAAAAAGTGCTCGTCAAGGATTTATAATTTTTTTAAGAAACTTTGTTTGTCTTTTTGTGTTCATATTCCTTCCCGAGTGTTGTGTCAACAATGGGCAACTGTTGCTCTTCTTGTGCTTCGTTCCGGGCGGTTTTCAAGCCTAACGAGGGTGGCTTACCACTGTCGCCTCTGTCGCCTGGAAGGGGCTCTTGCAAGAAGCCCGAATGTCTGCCGAAACCCCCGTCTTCACCACCCCCTACAACCACATCCGCCCCTACCATCACCCCCAGTACGGGTAAGTCTTCATCAAAGAACTATTTTCGCTTGGAGCTTATAGTAGGTTAGGAAGAAGCATTTGAAAAAAAAACATCCGTCGCGTATTAGTACCCGTTCGGATTACACGCGTACATTATGTACTAGATATGAGGATGTTGGAATTTAAGAGTAAATGTGCCAGCATTTTCTCACAGGCCAAGTCGAACCCTAGATTTGACCTTCACAGGAAAGCCAGTCTAACGCGAGGGTGACGCGTTAGACCATTTGCCCACCAATGTAGGTGACATAATTAATAATACTTTAAACCGCAGATGACAATTTTTTTAACCTGCTTTGATGGCCACATCGTTTCAACGTGTCACTCTCGCAATAGGCTAGACTTCCAATCATAGAAAAATCGGGGTTTGAATCCAAGTCACATATAGTGAGGGTGGCGTTCCCACTTTCTCTCCACACAAATGTGGGCACACATCCTCTGAATTCAACCTTTCTCATTCCTAAAAAATTAGCGTAATTAGTATATCCGAACCGTTAGTAAGACGTGGTGATTAAAAAATATGTATAAGTTACTATACTATTAGTATTATTTAATAGAGCCCAACATTGATATCTGTAAAAAGTGAAAGTTTAAGCTCACATGAAATTATGTATTAAGCAATGAAGTTATTTTAGTAACTTTTATAAAAGTAGAACAAAAGTTTCTTCCTATCCTAATGGGACTATAGCTGCAATCCTAAGAGTTGACCACATTGATTCCGTTGATATAGATTTAAATCTAGATAGTTTTTTAAAATTAATATTTCTTGTTTAAATATAGTCTCCCACTTAAAGATATATCGTAAAAAAACTTTGCGTTTAACCTCAATACAATAAACCATTTCGAAAAACAGCACAAAAAAAACTAACACCTTAGTACACCCTACCAGTGTTTTAGCTTCGACTTACTCATCGAAAAAACACACTAGATGAACCTATCTTTCAGTCCACGTGCCCACCAATGTGGGCTCTTAAGATATTTCCAAAGATTCATCTTTTCTCCATTTGCATTCTTGATGATGATCAAGAGTTATGTTGCTACTAAATCATATGTAGAAAGTCTTTTTTAGCACAACGTCTTACTACCCATCCGGGCTAAACGCTTGTGTACTAACTACGCTAATGCTTTTAGGGTTTAGGAAGGCTGTATTTATAGGAAGTGTACCCTCATTTGCATGAAGGAAGAATAGAAAACTATTTTTGAAAAATTCCCCCTCAGTACACCCGACCGAGATTCGAAACTCTTATCTACCCGTCATTGGCCGACTGGTCTACTACCTTAGACAATGTGGCTATCGAAGTGGATATAGAAATAGTTTTCTGTCCAAAAGTGTACTTTATAAAGGCACTAGACCCTTCCCCCGCATTATTATTTTCAACACCACATATTGAAGAATCATCATGGACTCTACCATAAAATATGAGTGACTATCGACTTTTTTATGAGGAATAAAATAATTTTTCAAAGTAAAATATAGCCTATGCTACTCGCTGATAATGTAGCTTTATATTGGCGAAAGAATTTTTAAAATCGGTCCAGTAGTTTTTGAGTTTATCCATTACAAACAAAAAAACAGCAAAAAATCAAATCTTTCCTCTTTATAATATAAGTGTAGATTAGGAATAGTTGGATTTAATAATGTAAAGATGGGGTAGAATTCATACTTGTAAGGCATCTATTTGACAATACCATTTACGATGACACTCCTACGTACACGTCCTTTCTAATAAATTACCGTTCAAATTAGGTCAAGGTTGATACAAAAAGGTCGAGGTTATATCACCGGTAAAGTAAATCATTACATAGTCTAACCAGCAATTTTCCTTCAAAGTTGGTGGGTGATGCATATGTTGTGTAAGAGCTATCTGGGACAAGCCAAGCTCTAGGTTAAGACAAACCCTAATATTGTTTATACTGGACGAATGCACAGAATACCAACTACCACAATAAATTCAAAAGGGGCGTTCCTTGAGGTGCTGATGAATCCACCTTTACCCGAATTTCTTACATAGCATTATTATTAATCATGTATTTTTAAACGCCTTTTCAATTTCCATGATACACCCTAATTTTTCATGAGAAGGACCTTATCTGACATATGGAAAAGTAACTAGAACTACTTTCACATATACACACGTCAGATCATGTTATAAATACCTTTAAAATAAAACTTATGAAAATTGTAAAATGTTATCAGATTTGGCCTAAAAATGGTCATTTTTTATAAAAAATTATTCCTATTAAGAATGCACTATAGTTTATTAAAGTCTTATAAAATGCACAGTTCCATTACATTTTTAAACACTTTAGCATGCTTCAAGAGGTGTCACGTCTACCATGATCAACACCTTATATACGGTAGGAATATAGGTATATTCCATTCACCGTAGGAATTGACTTCTGAAAGGCCTTTTTCCTTACCATAAATCTACTCTATATAGTAGGATATTGGTAGGAAAAAAGACCTTTCAGAAGTCAATTCCAACCGTGAATGGAATATAGTAGGTCTCAGTGACGGCTAATAAAAGCTACCAGATCTACTCTCATGTATTAATTCGGCAAACTTTATTTTTATTAATTACTGTTTCCAGCCTAGGTTAGTTTTTTATTCAAGCTATATATTTTCCATTACCAGCCTGCTAGACCTGTCGTAGCTTCTTCATATGCCTTATAATATAACTTAAAACTAGGACAGGCACAACATCCAGTCCCCAGCCGTTAATTCATCACTCTGAAAAGGGTAGTAAGCCTCTATTTAATCACTGATAAATCTTTCAGCCATGCCTTAAATCGAACCTGGGACAATTAGCTCAATATGCACACGCTACCGAGTGAGCTAAGGTGTCTGATTTTTCACAAATCCAAAAGAAAGACCATACATAATGTTGATTTTGGCAGTCAAAATAAACCATTTATTTTAAATGTGTTTTTATTTTAACAATTTTTTTTACATCTGCTTTCTAACGGTTAGTTACCACCACTCCTATGGCGAATGGAATCTAGGAACCTTACCCTAAATAATGTCTAGGGTACGCCTCTGGATTTCAAGTAATCTTTACCCACAAGTGTAAATGTAAATATCCTGAAGGGGCTACAATACATTTTACGGTAAAAAAAAAACCTTTTATGTACTCACTTAACCTAGAATAGCACGCCAAACGATAAACATATACATGCTAGAAATAACTTAACACGAAATATTCAATTATTTTAGGATAGTTACACCCGTGGCCACATGGTTTAAGTGCTTATTTAGTTTTCTTTAACGATAACGGGAGTTTGGTGTTTGAATCCCATCCTGATGTACTTAAGGTTTTTTTTAAAACTATTTTCAACTCTTTCTCTTTACGCAAATTCTTGTAAATTTAATCACAAGTCAACTTTGCTTATATCTATCACATCTTCTTTTGAAGTCAACAGTCTGGTGGCTTGACCCGGTGGTCTAGGGGTAAGGTGTCGGACTTCTGTGTTGGGGGGGGGGTCCGGGCTTCAATCCTCGGTACCGGTACAGATTTATCTGATTACCATAACCCTTCCTTCACCTCTGACAAGACATCTTGTGAATGTGAGGAATGCCAGGCCTCCACCGTGGTTTGGATTCCACGTTAAACTGTGGGGCCTCCATTTTATCTCACAATCACCCTACCATTACACATGAGCATAAGTGTGTATAACCCGATTGGGTAGTAAGACGTGGTGCTAATAGTAATAATAATAATAATAAACAGCCCGGAGTTTATTTTAGCGTTAATTTTATTCTTCCGGAGTAGGGCGTGCACTAAGCCTTTTGGCTGGTTAATGCTGCTTGTACCATCTAATACACGCCGTATTCTAGGAGAGTCAAGGAAGTGTGGTTGGTTTCCCGTTACCTTCCACTCTGAATTTCTATGAGTGAACGCGAAAGGGCCAACCAATTTTTTTTCTGGAGAAGGTGTTTTCACATACTTCTTTTACATACCACAATTGACATAAGACCAATGGATTTATTTCCCCTTTGAAGGAAGTTGTGATACGGATTTTTATCGCTCAAGAAAAATCCGTAGACCTCAGCTAGGTTTGAACCCACGAATATCAAGCAATGAAGCGACCACATTACCTCAAAACAACTGAGGTTGACCCAATCATTCATATTAATATATATTAGGCTTTATCTACTTTCAAACCAAGGTAAACAAAACTGACTCTTGACCAATGATACACAAGAGGTTAAAAAAAACACAATGTAACAACTGGAAATGATATTCACGCAAACTCTAACGGTTGAGGTCAAAGATAAAACTAATGCTGCTTTTAAATCTTCGGACTACGAGTCGGATGGTGTATTAGTACCGATGACGTCACGTTTACTCTTCGACCCTGTGAGAGGTTTAACTTGTTTGGCTGTGTCCCAAACTAAACACAGTCCGGCTATACGAAAAGACTGATAAATCGTATTCACTTTTGTTTCAACCAAGCTGATGACTCGATTAGCCACTTTTAAATAATCACACACTAATCCACCATTTTCTCTTTAGTTATGTTGGCCACTGGTTCAAGAGGCTTTTGCTAGAATTTTTTTGTGCCACCAAACGACTCAAGTGGCCATTAATATATTGTTCACACTGCAACCCATCAGTTTATCTCTAATTGTGTTTGTTATTGCTAAATTTTGAACATTGTAATCCACCAGTTTCTCCTTTGATTTGATGACCATCAAAGACTTGAATGGCCATTACTAAATTTTGTAGCTAACACTTTAATCCACAAGTTTCTCTCCTGATTTGTTGGCCACACAACTCGAGTTGCCACTGCCAAAATTTTCACATCACAATCCACCAGGTTCTCTTTGATTGGGCTAGCCCCTGGGCTAATAAATACATTTAACACTACCCTTGTGTTCCCTTTGGTCAAATTTTTGTTTCACTTAATTACTTACTCCATGGCAATAAGAACTACACATTATTATTATTATTATTATTATTATTATTATTATCACTGCGTCTTACTACCCGTTCGGGTTATATGCACTTACTCTAATGTGTAGTGGTAGAGTGATTGTGAGATTAAATGGAAGACCTACAGTTTAACGGGGGGATCCGAACCACGGTGGAGGCCTGGCATTCCCCACATTCACACGTCTTGTCAGAGGTGAAGGAAGGGTTTGGTACTCAGATAAATCTGTGCCGGGACCAAGGATTGAACCCCGGACTCCCAGCACAAAAGTCAGGAACTCAAAAGTGCATTGCCACACTTACAAAAGTGCATCAATTATTTCTATCTGAGCTAATTCTATCCAGGCCACCTCATTACAAATTATCCCTCTCTTGAGCTAGTTATATTCAGTCTAACTTATTACACCCTATCCCTATATTGAACAGATTCTATCCAGTCTACCACATTACATCCTAGTTCTGTATTGAGCTAATTTTTATCCATTTCACCTCATTACATCCTATCCTTATCTTGAGATAGTCTATTCAGTCCATTTCATTCCACCCTAACTCTTCCAGGTTTATTCTAATACTATCCTCCCATCTTCGTCTAGGTCTTTCCAATGGTATTTTTCCATCGGGCTAGCTCATAAATACCTTGAAAATGGTTATAGATAAACACTGTAGCGCCCTTATACTTCATTCCACCATTCTAAGCTCCTTTTACGCGTCATTTCAACAAGCTTGTTATTGAGATTAAATGAGCAAAGAATTTCTAATTGGCTTTATTTGAAGACTACTTTAACACAGAACTGGTCAACACATCTAATTTTGTATATGGATCATAACGTCCTATTTTACCTTTATTATTGTGTATCTTAGAAATCCGATTTTTTTTATAATACAACTATTTTATAGTGATTAAAAATACACAATTATAATTAAGGCTATAATCGATTTTAAACCAAGTTTTAGGAACGGGAAGGTAGTAGCGTGGAGAGAGTGTGTGTAAGCCATACCCTGGTACTCTCAACCAAGACTCTAATCTCAGCCTGTACGTCACCGGAAATTCTGTCTTATTACTGGCCTAATTCTTTAGAATACGTACACATCAAAACGGGTAAAATGTAGATACATTTTTTTCAAGTTTTATCTTATTTGTTTGAATTTTGAATGTTTTTTTTTTGTTTTTCTGCCAATGGCTATTTTATTATTTATTGTGACGTCATGCAACTATTTATACTTAATTTTACACTTCGTTTAAAAGACTGGTTAGACTTACTATTTACTTTAATTTGAAAACTGTAACGTTTCTTTGAAAATATATTAAGATTAGATGATTTCACCATTTCATTTTTTTTTTAAACTAACACATTTAAAATTGGAGCTACAGCTTTAAAGTTGACTAAAACTACGTTCAATATTTGTGATGTCTGACAGTTTAGTGGACAGCATGTCTACTCTCGGAGCTAAGAACACAAAACTATATTCCCGGTAAAACTATGAATGTATCATTGGTGAAATGAGTGTTGTCTTCATTTCGCTGTTTTGAATAAACAGCCAAAGTTCTGAGCATTGTGTCCATTCTAGAGCTTAGTTTGGAAGTATTTTACTGATATAATCATTTGGTTAGAGGGCGTTCAAGTATTTCGTAAGCACATTTTTGGACATCCCACCCTTCTTGTTCCTGACGTAAGATTTGTCGATTTTTTGAATTTGTTCACAGGAATAACCATTCTTTTTTTTTTGCTTATAGCCTGAACCGGTAGTAAGCGATGGTAAAAAATAATTAAAAATGCATGCAATCTATAAATTGCTGTTAGTTATTAACATCGAGATGTAAATTAATATTGCGAAATAATTGACAATTAACACTGGTATATAATGAATTTAAATTTATAAAACAAGATGTATTTAAAACAAGCCATAACACTATAAAAGTTTAGAATTTTAATTTACTGTTATTTGAAGTTATAATAAAAGTACTTTTAGTGGATACATTAATATTATATTTATAAAAAACTTCCTACATTCCATTTAATCCTATGATCCTTGAATCCACGTCTCAACACTTTCAATTATTATGTTTCTATTAAGGGGGTGGGGGATGCTAATTTACTCAAGCTTTGGCTTACTTCTATAGGCTTCTCCACATCTTCCTCGTTGAACCACTCAGCATCTTCATTGCTGCACGAGGTCCAAACGGCTTGCAATGCACCCTTCCTTAATTTGGCCTATCTTTTTCTGTATTACGTAAGCGTTGTTCTACCCTCCCCTACACCCCATTGTCAGCAAAAATAAGCAAAGCTTGAACCCCCTAAGGTGCTTACATAATACTTGAACGCCCCCTTACTAAGTTTAATAACATTGAATTGCCTGCTTCGGTGGTCGAATGGTCTAAGACGCCACTCTCACAATAGACTGAGCTCCAGAGGACGTGAATATTGGGGTTTGAATCGCATTAGGGTGTACTGAGGCTTGATTTTCACTCTCCTTCCAAGTAAATGCGGGTAAACTTCACATCCCTAACACATTAACAAATAGTACAAGCCCAAATATGTAGTAAATAAGACGCAGTGCTAGAATAAAAAAAAATCTTTCAGACACAGACTACTTTTTTTCTTCTTCAAAAACACGGTTCCGTTTTTTTTCTTTTGTGTGGTACATTTCTTTGAAATATTCTATTGACTATGACCTTGGATCACAAATTGTATCCGCTCGAGTGGTCACGTGTTTTATCGACTTAGTAACTTTTTGTTAGTTGTTACTTGAGTTTTCTATCTGCTCGTCGCTTCTTCTCGGTCGTTTTTATCTCTGTACTTTTGTTGTTGGTGCGTCCCTGAAGACTCCGTGTCTGTCCGCCCCTCCATCTCCCAGATCAAGACAAGCTAAGCGGTCATACACCTCCAGAGTGAATATAACCAATCAAACGCGAGCCCTCCATGAAAAGGATGTTGGCAGTCTAAGGGCGTATCGGGAATAAATCAACGCATCGTTCCAAACACTTCTTCTTTACATATGTGTGACGCACATCCACTTCATGTACAAACCTTACTTCCGGTCACTCACTGGTCATTCACAAGAGCTTTTTTTCATAATCATTTAAATCGTTTCTAATCATAATAAATATCAGTCAAACAAGTTCATTTATAGCCCTTTTAAAAAGGGTTTTATCAGGGTTGATAAAGTTTGTAGATATTTCACAAAATTAGGTCCTAATCTTTACAACAGTATAAAGTAAATGTGAACTTGAAAGATATATTTTCTTGATAAATAATTATAATTTCTAAGGCTATCACTAACTAGGAAAAGAAAACAGCCGGGAAATTCATGCTATCAAGTTGTTAACATCTCGCCTGTTGTCGATTAAAAACTCATAATATACAAAACTAGACCCTCCTTACCTCCTACCCCCCGCATTATTATTTTCAACACACATATTGAAAAATCATCATAGGCTCTACCATAAAATATGAGTGACTATCGACATTTTTATGAGGAATAAATTAAATTTTCAAAATACAATATAGCCTATGTTACTCGCTGATAATGTAGCTTAATATTGGTGAAAGAATTTTTAAAATCGGTCCAGTAGTTTTTGAGTTTATTGATTACAAACAAAAAATCAAATCTTTCCTCTTTATTATTATTAGTGTAGATAATAGTTTAAACGGTTATTTGTTATTTCAACTTTGATCATCTCTAACATATTAGCATAGTTAGTACATAGGTGGATAGCCCTTAGGGGTATGACACTGTGCTAAACAAAATAGATTTATTTCTAGTGTGTTGATATTATTCAACAGGGAGTGGCAAAAAATAAAAACTACATGATGAGACGTGTGAATACGAGAGAGTCTCTCTCTAAGCCCAATTTTTATAGTTAGGGCCTAATCGGACCATTGGAAGAGCTACTAGATCTATTTTCACGTATCGATACCCCAATTAATGTTATATGCACGTGCCAATTTTGGTAGCCATTATCAATCCTTAAAAAAAACACCAATGAAGTAATAAAATATTATCAATTTTGACCACAAATTTTATTTATGAAAGACCCTTCCTTTTGAAATTGGACTTTAGTAACTTTTCTAGCTGCTAAAGAGTTTCTTACTATTAAATCTGACTGTTCTAACAATTCTGTTTTCAACCGAACTGTTATTTTTCATTTTTTTTTTTGCTTTGTTTTCCTCACATTCCTAAGAGTTTGTAGAGAAATCTCACCTTGAATCTCGGTTTACAAGCGAGTAAAAATCTTTCAGTCGAGACACACATACTGCATCACTCTAAACTCCTGACTTGGGATAAGCCCATTTACTTTTAAGTCAGCCATATGTTCCGTTTCTACTAAAAACTCTCTTTTCAGACAGATAACATCATTAGGGCTGTCAGGTGACAACAGAACACAAAGTTTGTCCCCTCAAGATCCATTTTGAAGGGTGTAGATTTTATGGGGAAAACATGTATTTGAAATAACCATGTTTTTTTAAACCTCCTGTATTCCTTTAGTCATCTTCTCAGTCGCACCAACTGAAACTGTTAGAAACTATGTTTTAATTTAGATTACTATTCCTACAACAATATATATATTCAAGACCTTCCTCCCTCCATGTTAATTTCGTTGTTACAGTCTTGAACTAGTATTAAACCCTTCCTTCACCTCTGACAAGACGTGTATTAATCACAACTTGTGAATGTGTGGAATACCTGACCTCCACCGTGGTTCGGATCCCACGTTAAGCTGTAGGTCATCTATTTCATCTCACAATCACCCTACCATTACACATTAGTGTAAGAGCGTATAACCCGAACGGGTAGTAAGACGCGGTGCTAATAATAATAGTAATAATAATAATAATAATTGAACTGGTAGCTCAATAAACAGTAGTAGTTTCGTTAACAGTAGACCTCGCTCACTACCCCTTATCGTTCGTTATTACAGTCTTAACTTTTCTATTTTGATTTGAAGCTGATACATTTCTTTGGTGATCGAGTTAGACAGAAAACAAGCTAGTACCATATTCGATTGTAGTTCTACATTATATAGAAATTAAGCGTTGTTCACTTGGTTTAGGACGTAAGTCTTACAATACATGACCAAACTTAAAAAAAAAAAGTACTCGATCAATTGCTCAGAATTTTAAACTCAAATCACTCGAGATGAGTTTTTATAATTATTTAGAGTGGCCCTCAGATTGGAAAACCATGCACACACACCGTTCGGTCTAGGCTCAAATAATGTTTCTGCCAAATCTCGTTAAAATTGGACCCAATATTTAATAGTTATCACAACAAAAATTTCAGACAGATATATAAAATGCCAACGGTCAAATAAGGCTATGCTCAATCGTTTATCTTAATAAACATTCGGAAACAATATCTATAGTCTATCCATCAGAGGAGTGTATGAAGATGAAAGCCAGTAAATACTACCAGATCCATTCTGATGTATCAATTCACCAAAATATACAATTTTAAAGACCATGTGTTTAGCTGCTGTCACGTTTGGCAGTCAAACATTTCCCAATAATTCATTTATTTTTAACTAATTATTTTAATTTTAAGCATTTTAAAATTATTCAAACGCGAATTTAAGAAATAATCATTTAGATATTTCGTTTTTGTGAAAGCGGCCCCTTTAGCTTACTTTAAATAGTTTATTTACAAATGTGAGAGCTTCTAAAAGTCTGCCTTCTTTTCAGAAATTAAGATTGTGAGCTTGTCGAGATCAGGGTGGTTGAAGACTTCATACAAACCGATCTCATTTGTGTTCGTTTGCATGTACTAACACATGAATAACGTTTTACTTAGCTACTTACTCACTCTACGGTATTAGGAACTCAAAAGTTGATTGCCACATTTAAAAAAGTACTCTACCTAGCACTATTTTGATTAGTTCTATCAAGTAAATCACATTACACCATCTCCTTATCTTGAGATAGTTCTATCCTAGTACATCACATTACACCCTCTCCTTATCTTGAGATAGTTCTATCCAGTACATCACATTACACCATCTCCTTATCTTGAGATAGTTATATCCAGTACATCACATTACACCATCTCCTTATCTTGAGATAGTTCTATCCAGTACATCACATTACACCCCCTCCTTATCTTGAGATAGTTCTATCCAGTCCACCTCCCTATCCATATCTGGAGCTAGTTCTTCTATCCAGTATATCTCATAACACCCTATCTCGTTCAGGTCCATTATAATTTTACCCTCCCATCTGCGTCTCTATCTTCCCAATGGTCTCTTTCCATTGGGTTTGTCAGTTGATACCCTGAACACGGTTCTAGAGTCTCCCATTCGCGCTGCATATCCTGCCCCCTTCAATCTACAAGACTTGATTATACTAACAATATATTGTGATAACGGGTTATGTAACTCATAATTGTGTATTTATTATTAGCATCACGTCTTACTACCCGTTCGGGTTGTACGCACTTACGCTCATGTGTAATGGTAGGGTGATAGTGAGATGAAATGGAGGACCTACAGTTTAACGTGGAATCCGAACCACGGTTGTAATGATATGGAATTATACATCTCAATAATTTATTATTCACATCTATATTCAAAATTATGATATTTCAAATGAGTAAGATTTATTTGTGCTAAGTTGTTAGGTTGTAAGGTATGGCGACATCCTTCTACGTCTCTGTTTAAAAAGACAACGGAGTTTTGTGGACAGAAACGCACCTGGATGACCCCAACTTTTTTCTTTTAGGAAGCTTCGAGAAGGAAATGTCGCTTGATATACACCTTCAGGGTACGCATCTCTTCACTTTCCTTCCTGACGAGGAACCATGTAGGTGGAGTCTGACATCTTAATCTGCTTTCTAAGTTTCACGTATCGGGAATTATCATGTATATAAAGTAATATTCGGGCTTTTATTAAAATCTACAACGTGTGAAATATCTAGCAAAAAAAAACAACTGTTTATCTACTTAAAATTAAAATAACTATAAAATACTAGAACTTTTAATTTATAAAATAAGACATAATCCCTTTTTAATTATACAGAACAGCAAACTTGGACCAAATTCAATCGTTATATCAAATGTCACCCTAATGTTGGCGTACAAACATTAATATATCAGGCTAGCTCTTTTAAAAGTTACACGGTGGAGGCCGGGCATTCCCCACATTCACTAGTTGTGATTAATACACGTCTTGTCAGAGGTACAGGAAGGGGTTTGTATTCAGATAAATCTGTGCCAGGACCGAGGATTGAACCCCGGACCCCAGCACAGTAGTCCGATACCTTTCTCTTAGATCACCAGGTAACCTATAATCATGTAGCCTCCTCCACTATTCAGTAGCCTCATCTTTTCTTTTGGGGACCAAATATCTTCCTAATAACTTTGTTTTGAAAGCCTTATTTTTTTTTTTCGTCATCTAAAGTAAGATACCACGTTTCAAACTCAATTAGAACCACCGGTAAAAATCAAATTATTCTTTTGTATATTCAAGGTTTTACATTTCTAGAAAGTAGGCGAGATGTCAACAACTTAATAACCGAGTGATAACATGCATTTTCCGAACATATTCTTTTCTTAATTTCCAAAGAAACTGGTATTTTGTATTATGGGTCTTTCTCTAAGCTATAATTTTTTTTATTGAATGGCTAATTTTAAGAAAACACAGGTGTGAATAAAGTACTTCTTAATCTATTATTTAATGCTATTCTCTCTGTTTGCCACATTTGCGAAACAAAAAACACAATAGTGTTACTGGTACTGAGATGTTATTTTGTTCTTCAATTAATTAAGAATAAGCCAATTAAACACTAAATTTTATGGCAGTATTATTAGACACAAAATTATTATTACTAAGAAAATAATTATTTCCACATAGAATTGACTTTAGCCCAATTTTTTGCATTACAAATATTTGGTTAGCTGACACCATCACTCTTACGATGAGTGGACTTTATTATTTGTTTGTTTTTTGATGTTTTATTTCTTCTTCTGGGCTGATGGGACACAGTATTTAATCTCATCCAAATATTGTTTTTAAAATGTTCATAATGAACTCTTTCTCTCTCTCTAATCAGGTCACTCGGAAGATTAAAAAAAAAAATCGTTCTCACACCAATGGCTTTAGTTATTTTCTTCTTGTCGGAAGTTCCGATGTGTTGGAAGTTCTCCAGGGTACATCTTGTAGACGATCAGACGTCTTATTTAAGTCAACGCCAGAGGGGGGATGGTTCTTGATTGGTCGACGCGCCTCCCCCCCCCTCTGACAACACTTCACCCCCTCATCCCTCATCCCTCATCTTCAACCTTGTAGTGTGCTTATACTCTTACTTGGTTGTAAGCTATTTTCGTCACCAGTGTCGATGGATCCAAACCGCATCAAACACAATTCGCCATTCCTCTGTATGTAGGCTGCTTTACTTACATTCTTCTATTCCCTTCTTTTTTATTCTTCATATTTAGTTTCTATATAATTATTCTTATTTAATATATTCTCATTCATCCCGTCTCTTTGCTTTTTTTCCCCCCTTCTCATTTAATATTTCTCTCTTAATGAATTTGAACTGTTCTCTTTCTTCCATTTCAAGTTTTTTACTTTTTTCTTTTTACATTCTTCCCCATGCTCCTATCTTTCTTAGGTTTAATAGTATAAACTGAATAAAAAGTATACCAGCAGTTGTCTATCGTGTTTTTTATCTCCTTTACCCACCTATCTTCAGTCATTTCTCTCTCTAGCAATATCTCACTCCATTTTTGGTCGCTTTGATTTCTCGCTCTTCTCTTTTCTTAGGCATAAAAAAACCTTTTGTTTATTTTTTAGAGGAGATAATTTAATTTTAAAGTAATTTCAAGTCACCGTAATCGATATTGCATATGCTAGCCCCTTTAAGAAACTTTTTTTTACTCTGCATTATAGGCCTACCCAGTGCAAACCAAACACAACCACAGTACGTGCTTTGGCAAAGGAACAGACTAAAAAAAAAAAACAAACGAAGTGCAACGAACGTAGGTCCACGTAATCTGAAACTTACATTACTTGGGGCTCTCTGTATGACGTACTTAGAGTTCTTAATCATCTACCCCCACTTTTCCTTTTTTTTTAAATGCATCATCAATCTTTCTCCCCAAGACATTCATCAATTTTGTATTCAGCCTATAATTGCTGATCTTCAAATATAGATGAAACGCCTTGTTTTCAAGAACAATTTCTTTTCTCACTAGATATAGTGACTTCCATATCTTGCATGAACTAGGTTGAAATCACTTACAACTGTTGCCAACTTAACTCCTCCTAAAACCTTGCACTGGTAATCTTTCGGGCAGAGTCATCAATCTCTTCTGGTTAGCCGGTGATGGGTAGGTCCTCTTTCGGGTGTTATTGCTTATAGGTTAGCTTTCCATAGAAGGTTTGCTAATCTTCCTCCCCGTAAACGCGGGTACATTTTCTTTAAATAATACCTTCTTCATCCCTATCCAATCGTAAGCATAATAGTGGAAAATCATGCTGAAACAATCACCATCGGTCCAATTTTCATAGAAACTGCTTTAAAAAAAAAGAAGGTAATTCTACAATTTTCAGTTAGCCATGCCGTATGAATCACACACGTCTACCAAGCTATGTGATCTACAGCTGTCACTTTTGATCAATATTTTCAATAGCTATTAAATAACAATAGTAAAAACAGTAGAATATCATCATTGTTAATCTTTAAAATATTTGTTTGCATTTTCTAAAAGGTTCTTTATATGGAAATTTGACTCAGTCTTGTCATTTTACTCGCCGATATATATTTAAAAAATATTGTTTATAGTTGTTATCTAGAAACTCAAAGAATGTGGTGATATTTTATTATTTTCACAGAAATATGCACAATATACCATTTTTAATTTAGAGATATCAGTAATTTATATATCTTCGTTAGCAAAATATTTTATTATATTATTTAACATTGACTATTTTAAATAATACCTTTTTCTAGTCAAGTTGCAGCTAATATTTAAGGAGGAATGAATTACATTAAAATTGTTATGGATGAGGGTTTAAAAGCTTAAACTTTTTAAAAGTGAACTCAAACACACTGTTATCAATTATACGAAGGGGAAAATAAAAGGGTTTGTAGGAGTTTCTTACCTGCAAACCAATGTTGTTGTTTTTTTGTTCTTTTAACGGGCGAGTGTTGGCTGCTCTGAACAATGTGGTCGGACAGGTTTTTACAATGCCTTCCCAACTAAAACCTCGCTCGTGATCGCCTTGTGGGAAGAGCTCTCCTTCCAAGAGGCCGGTCCAAGAAGACTGAAATCACAAGGATGCTGTATGTATATCTGTGTGACTGACCGGCGGGCGATTTGAAGATTTTATGAGCGTTCGTTCCAAAAATAAAAAGTTTGAATCTATGTTTTCCCTTTTTTTAAAAAAAAGCTCTTAACTGGAGTAGCTACTCACAATGACTTGGGGTCGCGGGGAGAAAATAGTCTCGTATAGTCCATTCTGCCAATAGCTGGGATTTCGGGGTTCGATACCCGGTTGGATATACTGCAATAGTTCTTAGCTGTTTTCCTACCATACCCTTTGCCACACAAATGATGAGGGTACATTTACACCTTTATATTTTCTAACATACCAGTATAAATATGTGTAAGTCCCTAATAGGTGGGGGTAAAGGGTGTGGATATCAGCAAATATTTTTTAATATTAACTGGTAAAATTTTGGTTTACGCTTGAAGAGGCTGGCAACCTTTTTGGGCCCCAATTGACTTTCATTTATCAAAGGTCTCACGATCACTCCTTGTTTCTTCACTCCCATTTTTTTTTCTATACAACTTGTATTTATTTATTAAATTCAATATTCCCTCCAATACTTATATCCCTGCCTTTATAGAAAATACATGAAATAAATAAAATGTACACTTCGTTTACCTTGAACGGCACCAGTCTTACCTTTATGGATTGCACTATGGCCCTATCTTATAAGCTGTACCATAGTGTAATAATGAAAGGTAAGCTTGCTTTTTCATGACGGTGTAATTTTCTCACGCGATAGACTGAAAATTTTAAGTATCGGTATCGAAATTTCAACATGAGATTTTTTTTAAATCTAGTAATAACAATTTCAACTTTTTCGTCATATTTATATTTTCGTATGTATTTATTTAAACACTGAAAACTATAGTGAATTTATAATGATTAACAACTATTAATTATGATGAGTTAAAAGAGATTGAATGTTGAAGTTGCAGAAAATGAGTGAGAATTGAGAAATAGGCTCATTTGTTCTTCCTCCACAGTCCACTCTAGTAAACATTTAATTCCAAGCATGAGTGAAAATATAACAAAAAGTTGTCTCTTTCGATACCAATCTGATACTGGAGTATGAGTACTAATATAAGTAAAAGTAAGGAGTAAATAAATACTAGTATCGAAAAGAAAATATATGTATGAGTAAAGTATCGATACTTTTTTTTTACATCCCTAACTACCCAAGACCACCGAGGCCAACGTTAAAAAAAAGTGACTACAACATAAAACAGGGTTTGGATGTATGAATACATGAAAATATATATATTTGCTTTATAAATTGTCCTGTTACTCACATGACTATCTTATTACGGTGGGGAGGAAGGAGTGCAAGGAGGTACTGTTTTCCATATTTAAAATATATCTGCCATCACACATAAATGAAAAAAAAGTATCATTTAGTAATTCTTTATTTCATAGTTTCTAGAAAGTGTAGGGCAAGTCAGGACTTGAAGAGTGTGTATTTTAATGTGTGGAGAAGGCTAGGGGGGAGTGGTAAGAAGGAAGGTTTGTCTGTTCTAACTTGAAATGTAAATAGAAGCGTCTAATTCCAAGCATAGTTCCTGCTTGTAAAACCTTTTTTCAAAGCACACACACACATCTCCTACTGGAATTGTGCCCATTATACAATTTTATAAACGTTACGATTTTTTTTTAGGTTAAGGAGAAAAAGAGGGGAGGTGGCTGTATAAGAAACGAACAGGGAAGACGACCGGAACCACGGGGCTGTTCTAAACTTTTACAGTAAATCATAACATTTTAATTTGGATGAACATGATGATGGTTAAAAAAACCTCTCTTTATCATACTATTACTGGCAGCACATGATTAACTGGTTTTGGTTGGGCTCTGAATCAAGATATTTTGGTGGACTTTGGTTCGATTTATAGTGATATCTCAGTAGGTTAATGTTAGGGCCAAGTGCAAGGTGAAATTTAGAGGAAGTGTAGGTGCATTTGCATGCAGGAAGAGTGGAATACCATTTAGGACAGACCAATGTCGGTAGATCCAGCCGGGATTCATACTCCTATTTTCCATCACTGGCATTCCAGTCTAAAACTACGTCTACTAATTAGATTACATACAACAACCGAAGTGGCATTCAGCTACAGTCCATTTGTCACAGGAGTGTAGGTAAATGATGGCTAGCTAAAGTTAGGCTACTCTCGTATATCCAGTAACCAAACCAGATGATCTGCACATCAATATGTTGAGCTTCTGTCCTTTTGGCTGTCATAACTTTCACAAGAAACGATTTGATTGCTTTATTTTCTCTTAAACGTTTTTATATTAATGAAATACGAGCTTACAATCGGGTGGATGTGTGTGTTTTTTTTTTCTTGTGGAAGTTGTGCCGCCGGTATTTCACTTAAAAATGGGAGCTTCTAAAAGGTGGCTTTCTTTTCATAAAAATATGACGGTTAACCAGACAAGTTGTTGGGTTATTGATGACGTCTTTCAAACATGTTCGTTTGTATTTATGCGCACTTGTCTAAACAATAAAAACGTTTTATTTTGAAACCAATATTTTGTATGTCTTATCTCTAAGCTATACAAAAAACATTAATTTATTTTGGTTTACTGTTATAACCAGATACAAGTGTGAATATAATGATTTTTATGCTATTAATTAATATATAATATCTTTTGTTGCTACAACCCCGAAACAAAAAAAATCGTTTAATTAATATATATTTTGTTCTTTCAATAAGTTATGAAAAAAACAATTATACAGTAATTTTTAGGGAAATATTATTAGAAGCGTTTATTAACACTTTTGATAACATATTATTACTAATAAACATATAACAATTTCTACATTAATGATTTTAAACCAATGTTTGAAATACAAATCTTTTGCTGTCAGCTATCACCACTTCTTTGGCGAATGGACTGTATTAATAATTTTATCACGAGTATTATGTTGGCAGCTGCTATCATTAATATTGAGATTGAACTTAATAGTAGGCTCCAAATCCTTTCTCGCCAGCTCTCGAAATGCTGAAATCTACTATAACCGAGATTCGAACCAGTCTCCTTGGAGGGTGTAAGGCTAGTGCCTGAACTTAGGTCATGGTTTTATCGTAATTTCGTCGTAAAACTTATATATTAAAGTATAATTTTCACAGGAATAATCTTATATGATGGTTAGAAACGTTACTAGAACTATTTTGATGTGTTTATACGTCAATCGATGCTATCTGTAACTGTTAATTTTGATAGATATTATTAATACTTACAAATAAAATAAGAGAATATTATCAATTTTGACCGCAAGTTAATACGTTTTTATTTTATAAGTTGTTCTTTCTATCGAAATCCGGATAAATACGGACCGCTTAGGCCATCGAAAGAAAGATTGAGGAAAGTCCTCCTATAAATAGTACATTAATTATATGTCGGATATAGAACCTTTTAGAAATAAAAATAAATTGGTCTGAGACGCCGGTATTATATCTTACGACTTTAACACACGTTGGAACGGGTTAACTAGGACTCCATTCAGATCAAGCAAGATGAACATTTAGAACGACAGTCCTGGGAGAATATAAATATGGATATAGCGTGTACAATCTTGAATGACGTGTCAAACAATTAATATGTACAATTTTTAATGGTATTGTGTTACGCTATTAATAGTTATACAGCATGTACAATTTTTAATGGCGTTGTGTGAGGCTATTAATAGGGATATAGCGTGTTGAAGTTTTTCCAGATTAATAACAGGGCTATAATATAATAATAATAATAATAATATTTAGCACCACGTCTTACTACCCGTTCGGGTTATACGCTTTAAATACTAATTACTCTAATGGATTAGGAATTGGGAGGGTTGATTAAGAGGAAGTGAAGCCTCATTTGCGTGGAGGGAGAGTGGAAAACCATTTAGGAACCCCCCCCCC
>CABFVX010001134.1:165329-188604 GCA_902151425.1 Timema shepardi | reverse complement strand
GCCACCTCTCATTACAACCAATGTGTTCTATTTTATATTTTAGTCGCTCGCTCCAGTCTGGCCACCTCTCATTACAACCAATGTGTCCTAGTTTATATTTTAGTCGCTTGCTCCAGTCTGGCCACCTCTCATTACAACCAATGTGTTCTAGTTTTTATTTTAGTCACTCGCTACAGTCTGGCCGTCCCCTAACCCGGGGTGGTCCAACGATTCGCGGCCCGCCGGTTGGGTATAGAGCAAGCAAAGCATAGCATAGCACAGCAAGAATGAAGCAAGGGCTTAAGGTGTTAAACATGCATTACGTGACGCACTTAAGGGAGGAGGGAAGGTTAGGCTAGCGTAACGTAACGACGATGTAATTAATACTCAGCACCGCATCTTACTACCCGTTCGGCTTACACGCTTAAGATAATGTTTTACTATATTATTTGTGTTATTTTACAGGCATTGATAATATCAATAAAAAGTGACAGCTAATGTAGAGGTAACATGACTTGATGTATGAATATATTAAAATAGTTTTAGTAACTAGCTTACTAACATCCACTGTTCTTCCTACAAAAACCATAATTTACATCCATTACTATCGCTTAGGAACTGCAGGTATTTATCTTCGGTCTCTCTCAGTTAACTGTTGCCAAATCTCCTCTCCTTCAGTTATGTCTGAAGGTGGTGTGCTGGGGTAGGAAGGAGCTACTGGCAACATCGACTAAACAGCGTTGTGAAACTTGTCTTATATTTGAGGTAGAATGGACCACACGAAAACGAGAGAATGGCAACGCTGTTTACCCCAATAGTGACCATGCAGTTAGTTCCCCCAGGGATGGTATCCAGTGTAAATGATCATTCCAATTTATAATATTTGTAAATCAAATTTTGTTATTAATTATTATAGTGATAGTCATTTGACTACACTATTTTATTCAAGTATTACGTGAGCACATTTTTGTCCATTTTAAAAATTAGCAAATGCCGGACCCCTCTCCCCCTCTTGCTTACGTAAAATTTGTCAACTTTTATTTCGTTTGCTCACAGAAATTTAACAATTTTTTTAAAATGCAATTTTTCGTATCACCTTAACAGGTAGTACATTTTTTATTAAATTTATTAATTGCTGGTAATTATTAACATAGATGTGTAAATTAATATTGCGAAATAATTGACTTCTGGTATATAATGAATTTAAATTTATTGAACAAGTAAAATTAAAACAAGTTACAACATTATAAAAAAAATTGAAATTTTAATTTACTGTTAATAGACGATATAAAAAAAGTATTATTAGTGAATACATGAATATTATATTTATAAAAAAAACTAAATTACATTTAATGTACGTCTCAACCCTTTCAATTATTATGTTTCTATTTGGGGGAAAGAGGAGGGGGAAAGTTGGTAAAGCTTTGGCTTACTCCTATAGGCTTCTCCACGTATTCCTCATTTAGCCACTTAACATCTTCATTGCCCCGAAGCTGCCTTAAATTCAAGAGCCTTAAGATGCACCCTCCCTCAATTTTGCCCGTCATTCTCTGTCATGCGTAAGTATTGTCCCCCCCCCCTTTCACCCTTGAAAGCGAAAATAAGCAAAGCTTAAACCTCCCACCTCCCAATAAGGTGCTTTACGTAATACTTGAACGCCCCTTTATTACATATTACACCTTATTAATTAAGTCTACTTAACTTAAATCAGATGTATTAATGATATATTACCCTTAATAAAGATGCCTTTAATTTAGTTTTATAGTTGGTTTAAAGTTTGTAACGTTAAGTAAACTATAGAAGTCCCGTGGCTTCTTTGGTGCTGACTGACAGCTTTGAAAAGTTACCACAACAAATTATGTATCCCTACGCCGAACCATATGATCTGCAGAAACATGTGTTTAGCAGCTGTCACTTCTGACAGTCAACATTTAGGTATATACCTAAATGTTGACTGTCATAAGTCAGCTGTGAGCTGTCAGTCAGCACCAAAGAAGCCACGGGGCTACTATACTAACCTTCCAAGTGAAAACTGAGTAAGTTGGTGGTGATTTGATGCTCGTCACACATTTGTGACTTGTAGAGCGGAAAGAATGTGTCGGTCACCATGTCACAACATTGTTCCACGCGCACATTAGCAGTTGTAGAGAAGGAGAACGGAGTTGACAACTTGGCCAACGTTTGGTCAATTTGTGGGAGCGCCGCTACGCGCGTCCCAGCTATTTACTAACCGTACCCGTGTGGAGGGAGAGTGGAAATACGATTGGGGGGGTATCTCGGTACATATGAGCTGCATTCGAAGCCCCGACCTTCCCAGTCACACAAAAAAAAAAATTGTGTATGATATAGTAATGGAGATATTTACTCAAAACTCGTAATATGTATGAAACGAAATAATATACACTAGCAAACCCAAGTATAAATTGCACTATAGTTATGTAAAACCCTCTTTTTAGTCCCGGCTTTAAATTTTATAATTTTGTTTTTAAAGAATTAATATCCTCATTTGTATTTTGTACCGATAAAAAAAATCCAATGTTGGGGTCCACAAGGGTCGACACTTCGTATTAAAATTTCAACTTCTGGTTGAAATTTTCAACATTTTATTAGGTGTTGAAATCTTCATGTTATCGCATTGCTATTAAATTCCTCATTTATAAATTTTGAATAATAAAAAATGTAAATATTGACTATTGAGTCTATAATAAGAGATAGATTATTGTTGTACAAACACTTCTCATAAGAGGTTTAAGGGAAAACAACAAACTTTTAGAGATTTATTTATATTTAATTACTCTATGGCATTGGAGAATTATTGCGTTAAAACTCAAGTAGTTCCTCTTTACAACTAAAGCTCACAACATTGTATTAATATATTTGCCAATATCTCAGAAACTGTTGGATTTATAAAAATATGTTTCATACGAATTTTTTTTATTTCTAATAGTCCTACAATTTTGCATCGATAAGTTATTTAGTATCTGAAATAGTTGCGGAGATACGGAAGATTCTGCTTCTGTAAAGTACCCTAAATTTCATTTTCATGGTAAAATGTAAATAGCCAGTTTATTTACAATCTTAATCAACACCTAGATACGAATCGACTTTTTCTCTTTTTGCCCTTCAGTAAACTACCCTGAATTTTAGGGTTAGATATCCAATTCCAAAAAGGCCTGGGGGCGACCCTATTAAAATCATAGATACCACGTTTTAGCCCAATCGGTAAAATAGTTTAGGCTCTAGTTGGAGGTACAGACAGACAGACGGAAATTCAAAACAACACTTTTTCTGATTCGAGAGATCATGAAACGTCAAGATTCATAAAAATATTGAGTTTAGATTTTTTTTTGACGGTCACAATACTTTCTCTATCTATAAGATAGCGAGAAAGTAAAAATAAATAATATAGATAGTAAATAAATACCGGATTTTTTTTTACACCATGTTTCGCTTCCCCGTTTGGATTGCACGCAAATGCATTAATTAATTAGATCGATCTGATTAGGGTTGAGGAAGTTTAAATTTAAAGGAAATGTACCCACATTTACGTGAAAGTAGAGTGGAAAACCACCCTTTATTATACCCGTCATCGGCAGTCTAGTCTACTGCGAGAGTAACGCGGTCACCGAAGCGGTCACATGGTGATACCAACAGCTGTTAACATCATTATTATTATTATTATTATTATTATTATTAGCACCACATCTTACTACCCGTTCGGGTTATACGCACTTACTATAATGGTAGGGTGATTGTAAGATGCAATGGAGGACCTACAGTCTAACGTGGGATCCGAACCACAGTGGAGGCCTGGCATTCCACATACCAAGCAATTGTTAAATATCTGTCATGAGCATAGCGGCATTAAATGATAAACATTTTAAATTAAGAGAAAAAAAAAGTTATCATTAAATTCCAGGACACCCTTGACAGATATTAAACAATTGTTGATATCACCGTGTGAATAAAATTATAAACTCCTAGTTTTCTAATGAAGCAATATTTGATTTATTTTGTAAAAAGAAATATTTTGCTATAAAAACAGACAATAAAAACACTAGCCTTTTCTCGCGTCCCCTACAGCCCCATCTTAAAGATCAATCAGGTTTGACACACCTGCCGCCCAAAGTAGCGGGTATTAGTGTCATTTATTTTATGAAGGTCTAGAAGAGGTACAGTAGCCCCGTGGTTTCTTTGGTGCTGACTGACAGCCGCTAAACATATGTTTTTGCGGATCATATGGTGCGGTGTAGGGATGCATAATTTGGTCTGGTAGCTTTTCAAAGCGATCAGTCAGCACCAAAGAAGCCGTGGAGGCTACTGTACGTCGGCTGGGCCATGACCGGCTAAAGTTTGGAAAACACTGCGATATTGCCTATTTTCCCGGGGCAACACACTCTACAATATTAAAGGAGTGTGGTTACCCTCGTAAGGCGGGGGTGAAACCCCCCCCCTCCCCTATCCCGTCTCCTGTGAGGTAGGCCACTGAAACTCTGGGATGGTTTCCAATCACATCTCGTGTTTGTGTTGTTCTTTATCCCACTTAACCGACCAGCTAGGCAACACGCAAACCACACTGATAGGGTGGAGAAACCGACTATCTCAACTTAAAAAAAAATTAAAACTAAAGGAATGGCCGGTTCACGTAAAAAGTCAAATTTTCACAGGAGAGACCTTTCAGAAAATAAAACTTTTTTTTTGCTGTCAACATTGATAACATTTTACTATATTATTATTTTTATTTTATAGGTATTGCTAATATCTATCAAAAGTAGCAACTACATATCACATTACCTGACGTATGAATACGTTTTTTTGTCCGTCAAATAAAGCCCTTCCTATGAAAATTGGACTAATCTAAGAAATAGGGTGTATCATGACCGGAGAGGGGTAAATTAATGTCCTCCTTAGCATATTATAGCTCCATGTCCTTACCTCTCCCCTTTACATAACAAAGTTACAACAAACAAAAAAGAGCACTTTAGAAGAAGCTCGAAGCAACATGTGGTGTGCGTGGCTGATATAAAGGGTGGGCAGGGAGGGGGGAGAGGGAGGGAAGCCGGCAGAGTTCCCGTGACGGGAAGTCAAGTTTCCGAGATTGAACATACAGGACGGACCAACCAACACCTGCTGCAAGCCAGCAAACTGTCTTGAGTGTGACTTATACACTGATTTTGATATCTAGAAGGCCTTATTTCGTACCAGAATCCGACTGTATACAAGTATTTTAGTAGGATAAAAAACCTTTTAGAACGGTAGTAGGAAATCAGTTCTGGAAGGTCTTACAGCAATATTACTGTTTAGTAGGATTTTTGGTACGAAATAAGATTTTGTATAGGTGACGTGGCGAGAAGTGTTGCTATCATAAAAATATATATATAAAACTGTGTCCGTCACACTTGTTCTTGCACTTATTGGACACTTATCAACGAACATACCTTTCATAACGAGGCGCAGTCCAATTTTCATTGAAAGTACCTTTTGAGAAAATGTAAGCATTGTCATAACCGTCGATTAATGTTTGAATGTTATTTTGATTTACATAACTTTTTTTTTTTTGACGCACGTGCTAAAAAGTGCTGGCTTTAGCGTATATGATGTAACGAACTAGAAACGTTAAAGGAGAGTGCTGACTATTCATAACAATGTTTGTTCGATTTGGTCAGGAAAGGGGCCCGTAGTGGTCGATAAAGGACTCATTTGTTGACATCGGGGCTGTCACATTTCCATCGACATCGCAGGCAGTTCAGCTGCCCGACGACGGACCATAGCAAGACTACATCTTCGGGTAATCAGTAGCACTTGCGCTTAGAGGGCCTCTGTCTAGCCCTGGGTCCCGAGATCGAGTCTTGTAAGGCGTCGCGAGTCGTGTCAGTCATTCCATCAGTCTAGTTAAGCCAGTTCTTACAAGAGGGCAAGCGTCCAATCTCTTATATTTCTTTTACATTTCATTTAACATCCCATTTTGCATTATTTCTTAGTACGTCTATTAAACCAAAATTCGTAACGCTACTTATTATCCCGAACTCAGACAATTACCTTGCCTGTAACCTAACCCCTCCCTCAAAACATCCTTACATCCTTACATCCCTCGGGAAGACAGGTCGCGACAAAGTTATTTTATAGGTGTTGATAATATCTATCAAAAGTGACAAATGTAGATCACATGGCTTGACGTATGAATATGTGAAAGTCGATCTATTATCTGATCTGGATGTCAGATAGCGTCCTTCCTATACAAACTGGACTGTGCATAGTAGTGACCCTTTTGTGTGTGTGTGTGTCAATTATGGTTACCAAACCAGCGGGGCATTCCCCACACCCCTTTATTATTGTCCGGGCTATCCGTATATTTACGCTAAAATGTATGAGGACGGTAGAATTTAAAGGAAGTGCACCAGAATGTACGTGGAAGGAAAGTAGGAAATTGTTTAGGAAAAAAAAATCCTCCTCAGTCCAACTGGACGGACTTGTAAAACTAAAGACAAATCAAACTTTTTTTTAAAAAAAAGGCCTTTCGGACTTGGCCAACTACAGTAATTTGTCACCCGCTTCAGTGGTCGAGCGGTCTAACGAGTGAATCTCGTGTTAGACTAGACTGCTGCAGATTGGAAGATCGGGGTTCGATTCCGGTCGGGTGCACTGAGGTTGCCCCCCCTAATGATTTTCCACTCTCACTCCACACAAATGCGGGTGCACTTCCTTTGATTTCAACACTCTTAATCCCCCAACACATTAGAGTAATTAGTACCTAAGCGTATAACGCGGACGGGTAGTAAGACGCGGTGCTAAAAAGAAAAAGAAAATCGGCATGTTCCTTTCACCCATCAGCCAGCGACGAAGTTACTTTAGAAGGGGAAGGAAGGATAAATAGTAAAAATAAACATAAGAGAGCGGATTGAACAAAAAATGGGAGGGGGAGGAGAAGATCTAGTTTGGGTCCCTGGCGGCGGGGACTAAATAACTATTCCCATCCCCCTCACAATGTTTTGTTGTTGATAATGTGAACCAAGCCAGCCGGTACCTGTTGCAGCCAGGGAGATGGAAGGACAGGGGGAGTTACAACAGGTAGGGCGGGCGGGTACAAACAGGCACAGATAAAAAAAAAGAAAAAAGAAGCAGCTATGAACAAACCAATGGCCCGAGAGAATGGAATACCTTGCATTCGAGAGTTGAAATTCCTCGGGAGACTGTTGAAGGTCGTTCGCAAGGATACTCCTCACACACCCTGCGGAAACCGCTCCGGGTCAACGAAATGAGTCCGGCCGTAAATATCTTCTGGTCAAGATCACACGGCGCCTCAATTATTACACTAAATTAAGATTATGAAATATTTGGACGTTATTGATTTTTAATATTCCGTCTCACCCCACAGATAACACCTAACTTAGGTAGGTAATACAGCTAGAACCAGACGTCCTAAGAGCCCGTCTCACCCCACAGATAACACCTAACTTAGGTAGGTAATACAGCTAGAACCAGACGTCTTAAGAGCCCGTCTCACCCCACAGATAACACCTAACTTAGGTAGGTAATACAGCTAGAACCAGACGTCTTAAGAGCCCATCTCACACCACAGATAACACATAACTTAGGTAGGTAATACAGCTAGAACCAGACGTCTTAAGAGCCCATCTCACACCACAGATAACACCTAACTTAGGTAGGTAATACAGCTAGAACCAGACCTCACATCTTGGTGCTGTTTTCTGTATTCTACTTTTAAAAAAAACACAGTGAAATTAAGACCAGTAAAACCATTTTACCCCATTTAAAATAAATGGTACGTTGGACCGCATCTAATTTAGCGCTCATTTATCTAAATACGGATACATTTAATTAAAAATCGTAATATAATAGACATTGTTACAGAAACATCTCGAACAAAAAAGTAAAATCACTGCTGACCAAAGAGTAAAAAACATTCACCTTCCCATTTCCAAGACCTCCATTTAGAAAATATATTGTATTCGCTTTTGACTCTGAATATAATGGTTTTATAAAATCATATTTAAAATAATTTTTATTTCTAATATTTCTACAACTTTGCAATGATGGGCAAGTTATTTTATATATCAAAGAGTTGTGGAGATGTGGTCATAATTAGAGATAGCAGCTTCTTTCTGTTGGATAAAAGAACCGGAAAAAAAATGAATCAAATTTAATAGCTGGAAGCAGAATAATAATAATCTAATTCTACACTCTTCTACACTTTATCACATTCAAGAATATGGTACAGGGTTTTTAAGCACAACACACGCTGAGTAAAAAAAAACTTCCACCATCACACCAGAGCCGGCACTGCGAGAGCAACAGTGCTCGCTCTCTCTACGTATGTGCGCATTCGCACAACAGTCAAATACCACGTCACTGGCACTGTGAAGCGTACAGTTCCGTACAAAATGTTTGTATCTTTTTCATAAACTGGGGGATGGCTACTGAAGTACTGACATTAAGCTTAAGGAATATATATTGTACTACAAAAATAAATAAATAAAGAATTAAAGTAAAAAGGACTCATTATATTAAATGTTATTGATAATATCAAGTGGAAATAGGGGGTGCTGCAGTTCCGCAGTGGCTATACACGAGCCGCCACTGCTGGCATAAATACATGCGGATAGTTTGGACGGATAGTGAGATGTAGTAACATAACGATAAAGTACAACAAGCTCATCGTTAATTCTTCTCCAAGATTTACATAGTGAACAAACAGAGGTAGATTCTCCATTCCACACACACAATAATGTAGACACAATTTCCTCTAATCCATCCCCATACCTCTGCGCTGTCATTAGTCACGCTAAGGATATTAAAGAGGAACTCATGTTTGTTGTAATGTTTTATACATGTGTGTGAGTGTGTCACAAATGTAATTTGAGGGTGGTTATATATATGTCCTTTATTAATTTGCGAATCCCACAGGTCTCCTTGGCAGTACAACTGGGGAAAAAACCCTCCCCCCCTCTCCATCCCTATGACCAATCGGAGGCTGCTAGTAGTGAGGAAATTATTCCCTTGCTCTTGGAAATACATCAATTATATGGAGCATATTGCAAGGTTGGTGAGGGGTGACTTTCCCTGCTTGGCGGGTTGGCGTCAGCGCACTCCCGGGGGGTGGTTTGGGAGGGACAGGGTGAGATACAGCTCTATGATAGAGCCCGGGAGAGAAGTGATGGTAGGGTGAGATACAGCTCTAGATAGAGCCCGGGAGAGAAGTGATGGTAGGGTGAGATACAACTATATTTGATTTGCCGATAAAGGAAAAGTCGGGGTTCGAATCCTTTCAGGATGTACTGTAGGTGTTCTTCACTAAAAAACTAACTCTCATTTTCACGCAAACGCGGGTACATTTTCAATCCAATTCATCTTTCCTCTTTCATACCCCATTAATCTTAATAGGCGCGGATGTCCCGGACGGGTAATAAAACGCGGTGCACGCAACCAAAAAGTGTTAGTCGCGATTGTGGGACTGTAAACAAAGAAGGATAACTATTTATAAAGTTGGTAGAAGCGCGAATGTTGTGTGTCCCCCTCTTCCCTCCATCCAAGTCACTCACACATGCCACAGCAGGTGAAGGCACGTGGCGCGGCCGGATTCCCCTGGAACAGGTTGAGGTTGGAACCTTGCCAGCTTGTATACCGGGGACTTCAGACAAGTTGCACGCGTGGAACATCGTCCAAGGCGTAGAGATCATGGAGGTTGGAATCTTGCCAGCTTGTATACCGGGGACTTCAGACAAGTTGCACGCGTGGAATATCGTACAAGGCGTAGAGTTCATGGAGGATGGAACCTTGCCAGATTGTATACCGGGGACTTCATACAAGTTGCACGCGTGGAATATCGTCCAACGCGTAGAGATCATGGAGGATTGGAACCTTGCTAGCTTGTATACCGGGGACTTCAGACAAGTTGCACGCGTGGAATATCGTCCAAGGCGTAGAGATCATGGAGGTTGGAACGTTGCCAGCTTGTATACCGGGGACTTCAGACAAGTTGCACACGTGGAATATCGTCCAAGGTGTAGAGATCATGGAGGTTGGAACGTTGCCAGCTTGTATACCGGGGGCTTCAGACAAGTTGCACGCGTGGAATATCGTCCAAGGCGTAGAGATCATGGAGGTTGGAACGTTGCCAGCTTGTATACCGGGGATTTCAGACAAGTTGCACACGTGGAATATCGTCCAAGGTGTAGAGATCAAGGTGGTTTGGAACCTTGCTAGCTTGTATACCGGGGACTTCAGACAAGTTGCACGCGTGGAATATCGTCCAAGGCGTAGAGATCATGGAGGTTGTTTCATGTTCGGTATTATTTTTATTTTTTGTTTATTTTTATCAGCTCGTCTCTGTTATACGCATATGTGATAATTAGTCTGATGAAGTAAGGATGAGGAAAGAATAAATTTAGAGGTAATCTACCCACATTTGCGTGGAAGGAGAATGGGAAACCATTGGGGGGAGAATTCGGCAGGTGTGACTGGTATTCGATCCCGGTTTTATCTTAATCATAAATCCAGTGTATTACGACCTTGACTCATTGCATCACGCAATTATTATTATCACTACGTCTTACTACCCGTTCGGATTATACGCACTTACGCTAATATGTAATGGTAGGGTGATTGTGAGATGAAATGGAGGACCTACAGTTTAACGTGGGATCCGAACCACGGTGGAGACCTGACATGCTTCACATTCACAAATTGTGTACATTACAAAATCACCTAAGCGGGCTATAACTACCTTCCGATTGGTTGAAACAGTCTCTTAACCTTGTGGAAATACTTAGGATTATATATATATTTGTAATTATTATTATTGTCAAATTCAATGGTCTGGGGGTAAAGTGATCACCTCAGAACCCAAATGTTCGTGGGTTCAAACCCAACTGGGGGTCACCGGAATTTTCCTAGAGTGATAAAAAAAAATCCGTTGCACAACTTCCTTCGTAGCCGTCAGACCCATATCGATTGTGGTAAGTAAAAAAAACCCTGGTATGTGAAAATTACCTTTCCGGTAGAATTGATAGGCCTTTTCACTCTCGCTCATAGAAATTCTCGTGTGCTGATATAATCAGTCATTTCAAGAAATGCGCGATAAATACCTCTAATAATAATAATAATAATAATAATAATATATTGTTGTGGCATTTAACGAGCACTTTCTGAAACTACTTATAACAGCACACGACTTAAAAAAAACTAACTTAAAGCTGCCACCACACCCAGCCCCCCGGCCGTTAATTCATCATTGTGAAAGGGTAAACAAACCCACATTTCACTAAAAAGTAAATTTTTTCGGCCATGCGGAGTAAACGCGTAGCGCAATATTTAATTCTACTATGCGTTATTTCAAAACATAGTTCACGCCGAAATAAAGTCGAAGGATTCAAACAGTGCTCTTTTCCCCCTTAAACGTTGTGGTTTATTAATAGAAACAAATGTGTAAAAATGTAATATTGGCTCCTTTTCAACGACTTTATAATCATATTTTCAGAGCTAAGCGACTAGTCTCGATAAAAAAAAAGGGCGGGGCTGGGGCTCCTTTAAAAAATCCAGTAATTTTTTTTTATAAACTCACACGTAACAACATAACAATTTTTTGTATATATTTGAGAACTATCAGCGAGCTTTTCTCTTTACTTTGAGATAAAAAGTTTCGTAGTTTTATTTCCCCTCTTTCTTAATGATATGACAAAGAGTGCTTGTGAAGGGCTAAAGGGAATATAAGCTTAGTCGCTCAAGGCCAGTCTACAACCAACATACCCGCTTGTCGGACTCTGCAACTACGCAATCGCAAATGCACTCGTAATTACGCTTTTATTAGATACAAAATAGACTGTCTACAATGAAAAGTCGTAAAACGTAATTTCAACCAATAGGAACAAACATCGATTATGACAATAAAAGTCAAATTCATATTAATGTTTTCAAATAAGAAATAAATATTTAAATGTTTAAATACACATGATTTTAATTGAAAACCCTGTATTAATCACTATACATTTCCAAGCGTTTTTGTCATAAACCAAATAACTTCATATTATTTGATTTTAGTAGTCCATCCATATTTGTTTTTTGATTGGCTGAACGCAAGCCAACGCAACTACATAAACGCAAGAGATGGACAGTGTTCATCTTCTCCCGACAAGCTGGTCCGACAGTTCCGACATACAATTGTGTTTGCGTAAGCTATTGTAGACAGACAAAATTACATTATTACGTAGTTGCGAGTCCGACAAGCGGGTGCGTTTGGTTGTAGACTGGCCATTGGACAGAATAGCGAAGAAAACGACACAGACAGTTGTATTTTAAACCTTGTTGAGCCGTAAGTCTCGTTGACCGCGGCGGCCGGCTTAAGACCGTGTTGATCATATTCCTATTCAATCCGATGACCCTGAACCAGACTTTTAAAAGGTCGCTGGTTCGCGTGCGGAGACAATCGTAGATAAACAGGTATTTAACATGCACATTATGAACAGAGTATTTCACCACAACTTACAAAACCAACTTAATCAACAACCATACCGTGGTCCTCAGGAATCACTAGAGGATAAATTCTCAAATTCCTAATTTCGTCCATGACACGTTTTTGATCCATACTCGGAATCGAACCCGGGAACCGTCGATCAATTTACGCGCAACCAACAAATCTAAGAAATGTAATAACGGAAGTATGATTAAAAAAAAACTAAGAATGATTTTTAGACGCAGTATTATTTGTTTTATATGCATTCACCTGGAGAGAGTATGTAAAATTGCCAATGTAAAATAATAAATAACACTGACTTGATAGGGATTTGAACCTATGCTCGTCATGACTGAAATTTGTCTGACTACTGTAATTGGAGAGTTCCACTTTTCACAGTGATAAATTGACGGGCGGAGGACAGAGCGTTGTGTCTGTTCGAGAGTTTTTTAAGTTTAATTTGTTTAAGTCGTTTGCTAAAAGTGCACGTTAAATACCTATAAAAAAAACCACCTGCCTAACCTGGAGTTAGCCAGACACGCGCACCGGTGGGCACACAGATTAAATGTCAGACTCACCTAGTCTGGGATGCCGGGGTTTGAAACCCTGCAGGGTGTACTCAGGCTGGTCTCCTCCTCTCACTCCACACAAATGCGGGAACTCTCAATATAACTTTCTCGTCTTTAACTCATAATTTAGTTAAATGCGCCGCGCACATAAAAAAAGGTCATATTTGACAGCTAGAAAAAAGTTTTTATATATACTTTCACGTATTCATACGTCAAGTCAAGATATCTGCAACTGTCACTTTTGATAGATATTATCAACACACACATATATATATATATATAAATTTAATAACATATCAATGTTGACCCATAAAACATTTTTGTATTTTCTAAAAAGTGCTCCTTAACGTCCATTCGTCGGTAAATGTGTGTAAAATGTGCAAAATGTACCTAAAATCAAAAAATCTAGCTCTGGTTCAACCCGTTTTTGATAGGTCTTACCGTTTAGCCACAAGAGGCCTCCCCAAAAAAAGGTCCGCACCGACTTTAAAGTTGCTCCACAAATTAGAATTATTTTTTTTCGGGGGTTAAAACTAAAATTTCTAACTTTTTTGGAATTTTCCCGTCGGTTATTGGCTAGAAGCTGTAAGTTTGTCAAATTTCAAGATTCTGACTCATCTGTAAGTGGGTAAACATTAATGTCAGTGAGTGAGTCAGCCGTGTGGATTTATAGTATAGGCCTAGTGGCTGCACCATAGTGTAACCAGGCCCGGTGACCTTGATATCTTTCAGGGTAAAACAGAGTACACATAATTAAATATAGGTTTGGTCATAAGGCGTAAGAGAATAACATCGCTGCTATACTCACAGAAAACATGTTTTCAACATGTATTCTCTACGTTGATAGCCGCACTATGTAAGCTTGTTTGAAAGCACACGACTTGGAATGTAGAGTGCCACGTCAAATTAGCGGAAGAGGGGAGGGGGGAAGGAGTTAGCAACAAGCAATAATCAGTATTTAAATAGAGTGGCGTGATTTAAATCAACTATAATAAGGCCTAAACAAAGTACAGTAGCCCCATGGCTTCTTTGGTGCCGACCGACAGCTCACAGCTGACAACTAAAAGCTTGGAAAAGTTACCAGACTAAATTATGTATCCCTACGCCGAAACAAATGATCTGCAATAACATGTGTTTAGCAGCTGTCACTTCTGACAGTCAAAATTTAGGTATATACCTAAATGTTGACTGTCAGAAGTCAGCTGTGAGCTGTCAGTCAGCACCAAAGAAGCCATGGGGCTACTGCACCTAAATGTTGACTGTCAGAAGTCAGCTGTGAGCTGTCAGTCAGCACCAAAGAAACCACGAGGCTACTGTAGCATAGCGTTCATAATTTTAAAAGATCGAGCAATGTACAACTTACAAGCAAAATCGCCATTAAAAATTGTGTCTGTCAAATAAAATTGTATCCATCACACAAGAACTTTGGTACACCACGTCCGGTCTACCCTTCCGGTCTACCCTATATTTACATTAAAATAATATGTATGAACAAAGTAGAATGTAAAATAAATGTACCCGCATTTGCGTGGAGTGGGAGAGTGAGAAATACCCTTTGCACAACCTACCCAGATTTGATACCCGCCGTCGCCAGTAATTCCAGTCTATTGCGAGAATGAAGCCTTACCAATTAAATACCGCCAACGTCAGTGGTCTGGGGGTAAAGTGCTCACCTCAGGACTAATGTTCGTGGGTTCAAACCCAGCCGGGGTTGACGGATTTCACCTTGAGAGATTTAAAAATCAGTAGCACAACTTCCTTCGGATAGGTAATGAAGCCGTCGGTCCTCATGTTGACTGTGGCATTTAAAAGCACCCTAGAAGGTATGTGAAAATACCTTCCCTGGCAAAATTGGTAGGCCTTTTCGCTCTCGCCCATAGAAATTCACGTGTGCTGATATATTATCAATAGGTTCAGAAAGTGTACGTTTAGTTGGGATGTAGGGGACGCGAGAAAAGGTAAGTGTTTTTGCAGTTTTATGGCAAAAACTTTTTTAAATTGAAGAATGACACCTTGACAAGGGAATCGAACCCTGGACCTTCGGCTTAGTACGCCAATGCTCTGACCACTGAGCTATCCAGGAGTCATCGTGTCCAGGATCATTCTTCACTCGTATTTTAAGGCAGAGTCTATGATGGACGTGCGGAAATCGTCGGCTACAAATATGTCCGGAGGTGTCATTTGTTCAATTTTCAGATTATGTTATCTAGATGGAGAATTCCTCACTAAAAAGCATAAATAATATCTTCGGTTATTTTTTTCTAAGATAAATAAAATATTGCTCCAGTAGAAACATAAAGAGTTAAATTTTATTCACACGTTGATACCAACAGTTGGTTAACTTTTTAAATTAAGAAAAAAAAGTTGTCATTAAATTTCAGGACATCCTCGACAGATATTCAATTAAATTTTGAGGTCACTACGTGAAGAAAATTAAATTCTATTTTTTGTACTGGAGCAATATTTTACTTGAAAATGTTTCTCCATAAAAACTGCAGAAAAAACATTGACATATTCTTGCGTCCCTTCCATCACACAAACCCTAAGTACCTCAAATGAAAACGTTCCTATTTTTCCGCCCCCCTAGTATCCCCACAACGTGTACCCCCAAGTGACAAGATGTAACAAGTCTCCAAAGAGACTGGTGGTTACGTTACAAACAACACTTGGAGTCACGTCTGGTTCAAATTACACCGGGCCTGTGTTTTATATCAACCAGCAGATGAGAGAATGACAGCTTTTAGATCACACATCTCTCGTTGAAGGACGACATTCGAACAAGTTTAGTTTTAATGGCGGGAAGGGGGAGTTGGTGGGTGGAAGAGCATTAGCAAGTGTAAGAGAGACAAGGCCGTACCCGGGGGAGGGGTTCAAACACCCCCTAACCCCCCCACCCCCAAATTTTATAAACAAAATATATATGGCTTTATTTATGGTTGGAACAATATCAAAATTAAGATACAAATACAAATTAGCGGGCTGTGTTACCATAAAAAGCACTTCAGAGAGTTTGAAGTGGTGTTTAATATTTCAAAATTTCCCTAGCTTTCGGCAGTTATGGTGTTATGTTGCCATAAAAACATTTCAGATAGTTTCTAGAACTGTTTATAATTTCGAATATTTTTTTAAATTTCCAGCAATTGGAGGATGCGCCCCCCGAAGTTATTGACTGGCTACGACCTTGAAGAAAGGTATTACACTGTCATACTTCTTAGATAAATAATGATTTTATAAAATGTAATTATGATATAAACGTGTTAACACTAACTTTTATATAATGTGTGTTGTTACCGCAAATGTGTACATTGCAACAAGTTCTTCAAAGTTTGTTTTGTATAGGTCTCTGTGATTAGGGTTCAACAATGAATAAACCACGTGACGCTGATGGAAAAAAAGGGGGGGGGGATAGCTAAATGTCTTAATCAGGGGCTTGTGAAACATATAAAACTATATTAAGATGAAAATGACAAATGCATATAAATATACATTTAACATAATAATCGAACAAAGTAAATACTTATTTTATATGTATTTAATTTTAAGTTATTTCATACAAAATTTTTGCTTTTTTGCTCTAAGAAAAGTGTCGCGTTTTTTTATACAAATATATATATGTATATTTATATGTACTTCTGGCCGGTGTACGCGGAAAACATTAGTCTGAATGCAAAAAAGACTCTTAGAACAACATCGGCACGCACTCAAAAGAACGGCATCTCTTTGACACCCAACAGAAGTCTTAAAAATGTTGACTAGGAAATACGTGTTCAAGGATTAGTGCTACTTTAAGTGATTTACCAAAGCCTTCACACTGCTCAACAAGTGTTTTTCAAATCATATCTTAAAAAGGCAAAAAAGAAAAAAATTAATTAGCATATTATTATTATATCAAAAGTCTTTGCATATTTAGATGGGCCTATATTTAATACTGGTTTGAGCAGTGACGTACCTAAGTATTTCACACCTAACCTCACCTAACATATGCAATCAAATTAATAAACGTCCGAAAAGCTACAATAACATACGAGTTTTGATTTTGTTCTGAGGTCTGACTTTTGTACACACACACCCCTCCCCACGCATATAATTGCGTTGTATAATATATAATAATTCAATTCTACGCTCCTCTACACTTTATCACATTAAAGAATATGGTACACAGTTTTTAAGCACAACACACGCTGAGTAAAAAAAACTTCCTTCCATTATCACGACAGAGCCGGCACTGCGAGAGCAACAGTGCTCTATCTACCCGGCAGGACCACCTTCCTTGATAGCGACTTGAAAACGAAGAAACGCTTTTGCCTCCGCGATATTACTGTGACTTTAGTCTCACGGGTAAAGTAGCCAGTGGTTGTTTGGTTCGTATTCAGTGGCGGCTCGTGTATAGGCACTGCGGAACTGCAGCAGCCCCTAATTCCACTTGATATCATCGATAACATTTAATATAATGAGTCCTTTTTTCTTTAATCCTTTATTTGTTTTTGTAGTACAGTATATATTCCTTAAGCTTAATGTCAGTACTTCAGTAGCCATCCCCCAGTTTATGAAAAAGATACAAATATCTTTGTATGGAACTGTGCGCTTCACAGTGCCAACGACGGGGTGCCTGACCGTTGTGCGCATGCGCACATACGAAGGGGGTGGGGAGGAAGGCGGGACTGACAGGTACAGAGAGCACTGCTGCTCTCGCAGTGCCGGCTCTGGAGTGATGGTGGAAGGAAGTTTTTTTTACTCGGCGTGTGTTGTGCTTAAAAACCGTGTACCATATTCTTGAATGTGATAAAGTGTGGAAGAGAGTAGAATTAGATTATTATTCTGCTTCCAGATATTCTATTTGATTCATTTTTTATCGGTTCTTTTATTTAACAGAAAACTTTAACCATGGCCTTACATCCCCCCAAAAAAAGTTATGTGATTGAAAGTGAACTTCAACAGCTTAAGTTTTCACAGCTATCTCTCTATGAGAAAGTTACAGTTAAGAAAAGAGGTCGTTCAACACCTGATATTCTAATATCTCAGCCAGGCAAAAGCAACTAACTTACATGAAATATATTCGTAGCTTTAATTCCGAATGGTTCCAAAGGAAAAGTTGGCTTTGCGGCTGTAAAGTAAAAAATGCACCGATTTGCTTCCCGTGTTAGCAGCACCCAGCACCCCCCTACTAATTTTAGCTACGAGCCGCCACTGTTCGTATTGCATTTGGGTAAAGGCGTTGTTTGTTCTGCTTTACATACCTGCGAGAGTCATTGTTTTCAACTGGTGAAGACGGCGGAAAAACAAATAAAAAATGCACGCTCACAACATAATATTAACATCTTTATTAACTTCATTCGGCTGCGAGTGATAATTAAAACTACTCACTCAATATTAATAAATTGGTTTCTGTGCACCACACAAACTTCATCACACATTTACATTTATTAAAAACTCAGAAGATATGTGAAATAAAATACATAGATGTAGAAACATGAGGGGGAAAAGGTATTACGATTCACCCATACTGAATATTATACTTATAAGAGGGGCCCTTTGGTTGAACTAAAAAGTTCAATGGAGGGTGGACACGTGACCTTGCACTCAAGGACACGGTTAGGTTTAAGTACCGCTTTGTTTTTTAACACTTATATGCACAATGGAGATATATGGTTAAAAGCTAGTTGTTACATCTTTAGATTGGCAACAATCAACTTCAAACAGTAAACATTTTAACGGTTTAGTCTAAGTTTTGATGTAACTAACACATTCATAAATTATAGCACTTCTTTTAACTCTTTTCATTATAATAATTATGTTTGCGTTTCTATTGACGTTTACAAGAATCAAAAATTTGACTGTAAATTTTGTATAATCATGAGCAAGCAAAAAAAGATTGTGTGGTGGGGGTGGGATACACTAAACTTCGCGTGAAAAGTGTTACAATTTAGTGTAAACATTCCGATTTAAAATAATTTGCGAAAAGGATTTTTACCTAACTTTAAATGATAAGTTTATGTAATCCTATGAAGCGTTTCAGAGTTATAATATCCATAGTAATCTATTTAAAATAAGTTTCAACAATGTTTTTTTTAAACTCAGCAATGCCAAGTGACGATAAAATTTAACTCATTACTAAAGTAGACGAGTTAAAAATAGTAATAAGCATCGGATTAAACAAGTTGAGATAATATATTAAAAAAATATAGGTTAGTACAGTTTTAGTATTATTTTGGCTTCATAAATCGCAAACACACTCACCTATTTTCCCTCAAAAATGTTGTCAACACGCTGCAGAAAGAAAGTCACCAGGTAATCTAACACGTCTGTAACAATATAGATCTCAAGTATCTGTAGAGACAACAAAAATATTGTCAAACGAGTCTTCTATCACGTTACTGAGCTTGTAGTTCCAAGTGGCATGTTAAAACATAATAACACTCGCACGAACAAACTGATGCACTCTGAAGTCTAAAGCCGACAGTAACAAGTAGTACCAGTACATGAGTATAAGATACTCTTCTTCCCCCGCTTATTCGAAGGTTGGACATCTACTTGTATGTTTAAATTATCTTCCCCCACCTTTTTAGCTCATAGAGCCAACCATAGCGCGGAAACTTCCGCGCATGCGCCAAAACCACCACACTAAACATACTATGTTTTGATCAGAGAAAATGAAGTGTCAAAATCAATACAATAAAATGGTGCTGTACAAATTGTTATTTATATTACATTCTTGGTTGTCTCTAATTATTTGCATTTGTTATGAGTTTTTAGTGGTGTTTCAAATCACCCCTGACTCACTTAATCTCTAACCACATTATTGTAAATAAATAAAAAATACTTGAATATATTTGAACCATCAAACTCAAAGACTCATTAGGTTAACGGATAATTTATAAAATCGTACCTTTGTGGGTATTAGTTATCAGATTAAAACATTTGATTAAATTTTTAATTCTCTCTAAAATGTGTGGGATTATAAATTAATGCACTGGTAATAATGCAAAGCATATGTATGTTATGATGCTATGAATTGTTAGAATTTCACTTTAGTTTCTTATTTTAGAAACTATATAAAATAACGTAAAAACTATTGAAGTTTAGTATGAGAGTTTGAAATCTTGTTAAATTTCTAATATTATTTCATTTGGAAAAATACTTTTTTCTATATTGAAAAAACAACACGTCTGCTGGCAAGAATATTGGAGGAGCTACCGAAACAGAACGATCAAACTTCTAAAACTTACAAGTTCATACACTACTGACAGATGTAGCGCAATCATAGTAGGTCATTGACCCTTATAGTTGGTAACTAGATTGCCAACATGTTTTCTTTACCCCTAGATACAGCTATTTCCCCCCCTTCCATTTAATCAAATATTGGCGAATGTAATTTTTAATTGTGTTGAATTATCCTATTGCCCCTTTCTCGCGGGAAAGAATACTTTAATTGTTGTTTGTATAATTTTCTCCAATTTAAAAAAAATCTAAATGCGAGATATAGGTGAACAATATTGAATTTGTGGCTCCCCCTAAATAATCTCTGTGGCACAACTTCTTTTTTCAAATGAGCCCTGAGAGTATTTTTTGATTCATAAAATATTCTCTCGTATAAATTTGAAGTGCAACAATATTTATCTTGCGTCAGGAATTTCACAGGTCATTATATTTTTTAGCATAAACTCCAATTTAAATTAGACAACACTTTTTTTTTAAGACCCACGTCTTATTAGGCCTACCTATTTGGGATTGCGTTCACTCATAGATTTGTTTTATTATAAAATATAGCAATATTTAGTTTATACATAGCGGAAAATTAGATTATTTTCTAGTGATTTTGGTAACATGAAGTGGTAGCATTGGCTGGTAAATTATTAGCAATTAGAATCAAGTAGGCTACTTTTTTCATTAATTTAATTATTACTACCTATTGTACGATCATTGTTTGAAGTTTTGTTTGTTGTAGACAAGCAAAGCATTGAAAATTACGTTCTTAATGAGACCTTTATATAAGCCTAAGTTGTCTTTCATTTGTTCATACCTCACTTTTTTTTTTATTAGAACAGTTTACATTACTACTACATCCAAAGACGATTATTTCACAGATAAAAAACAATTCTTAAGTTTATGAATAGAACGAAAACCTGCAAACAAAATAAAACGGCAATCTCGCTATAAGATTTGTAACAAGTATTGCCTATGCCCTTACCTGTAGGGGTATTTTACATTTTTCTGGTAAAATACTCAACAGTGAGGCGAATAAGTTACGCAAATTGATAAAAAAATAAATAAAGAAAAAAACTATTTTGTGTAGTTTTAATAAAGAAAAAAAAATGTGGCAAATATCCAATGCACAAAGGTGACGTTAAATGTGGTGGACAAATGAAACCTGTATGGCGAAAAATATTTTTAGAAACATTTTTAGCAGTTATGGTTTGTGGTTTGATAAGTAGGAGGTAAAACAGCTGAATGGGAAGGAGGGCGGAGACACCTAGATCCCCCCCCCCCTCTTAATTTATTTTATATGTTTACCGTGAACTTTCCGAACCGTTTGATTGTATCAGTACACGACTTATAAACTAAATTAGCTCTGGAACAGACACAACACCCAGCCCCCCAGCTGTTAATTCATCACTGTGCAAATGGAGAAACCCATATTTCACCAATGATAACATTTTTTTGTCATGCTGGGAATTGAACCTGGGACCTCTTAGCTCAATAGACAGATAGGCTACCGACTGAGGTGAGGTGTGTTGGACCCCGAGTGCTCATTACATGGGTAATATACACATCAAATTGGGTGTTTTGAGGATGATTGGTGGAAACAGTATGGGTGGAAGGGAGGGCAAAATTGTTAGTAAATTCTTAAGCCAGACTTTAAATTATTGTATTGATTTCCATACCGATTGAGTACTGTGGGTGGATGTATTGTTTAACGCTTTAATTATAATATTGAAGTCGGCCACCTTAGCTCACTCTGTAGCATATCTGTATACTGAGCTAATGTTCCCGAGTTTGATTCCTGGCACGGCTAAAAAAAATTAATATTAGTGAAATGTGGGTTTACACCGTTCACGGTGATGAATTAGCTTTTGGAGTGGAGGGGGCTGGATGTTGTGTCTGTTCTCAGAGATTTAGGTCGGTTTGTAAGTCGTGTGCTGCCGATATGATCAGAAAAATAAATTATATTCAATAGTGAATTACTAACATACCTAGCGCAACGTTAGTGACACATTCAACCACCAAGCGCTGCACTCGGCGCGAGTGCGATAAGAGAACCGTAATTCTCTCTGGAACTCGTTTGAGAATGTTAACATCCTTATGACCCACCTCGGTGGTGTAGTTGGCTAACACGCTTGTCGTGTTGAGCTCAACCGCTGAGGACGGGGAGATCGAGGTTCGAATCTTGGTCAGGTGAACTGAGGGTGGTTTTTCCTAAATGGTTTTCCACTCTTCCTTCACGCAAATGCTGGTTCACCTCCTCTAATTCAACCTTCCCAATTCCTAATCCATTAGATAAATTAGTACTTAAAAGGGTATAACCCGAACGGGTAGTAAGATGCGGTGCTAGATATTATTATTAACATCCTTATGATAATATGATGAGCCTTTAAACCTATGAATATCTTGACGTCATTATTTATATTTTAATACGTAGAACCTTTTTCTAAACATAAATAAAACAAGTAAAAAAAAAGTGGAAAATATTCCTGTTCACTTCTATAGACTTGTACACACCCAGAAACTAGCGAGATTAAAAATAATCAATGTGTTCTAGATTTTATCACACCCAAACTTGCTTCCATGGCTGCGTGATCTAACGATCTACTCCAGTGTTAGAATAGTCTGCGAAAAACAGGGATCAACCCCAGACGCGGGTTTTTTTAAAAAAGGTTTTCCACTTTCCTTCCACACAAATTCGGCTCCACTTTCTCTAAATTAAACCTTCCTAATACCCTAAACCCTTAGTGTAATTAGTATATAGGCTTATAACCGAAACGGGTAGTAAGAAAAACATAAAAAAGGTAGAAAAAACACACCCAAAATTAAAAATAAAAACACTTAAATCTTTGCCTCACACTAAGTAAAGGAGTAAATTTATAATTTTTCAGAAAATTCTCCTTTTGTGTCTGGAAATAAAGTACCAGTACACGTTCAGCTTAAGTGTTTTAAAATCATTTTACAAAATAATACAGTGGCATACTGAGGATTTCATAACAGGAGGGGTCTAAAAGAAAGTTCCTTCTTCCTCAATCTCTCAGTCTGATTGCGGGGGGGG
>CABFVX010001134.1:154068-165268 GCA_902151425.1 Timema shepardi | reverse complement strand
TCAATCAGTGCAAATACATATTGAGATTGTGTTAGATCACGGCTCATTTAACTCAAACAAGATGACCATCGTATCGATGTGACTACAGTTCATAGAATATCTTCAAGCCGAGATACTGCGGAAAAATGCCGGAAATAGTATTTATTCAAACTTAAACATGCAAATAACCTGAGTTCAAAATTAAATAAAAATAGGCTTATGTAACTGTTTATTAAGTTGGCAGTATACGGAATGAGCTAATGCCTGTAAGCCGAGTCCTCGGTCCAGAACACCACTCCACTGAATAATAGTACGACCTGAAAGAGTCCTCTGAAACCGTTGCAGGCTTTCATCTCGCATGAAATATGAGAGGAGGGTTTCAAGAACAGGCATCAAGTTTTTGGGGAATCGGCCGGGGGGGACTTCCATTAATTAAATTTATATGACCTAATGCCCAAATATAATAAAAACATGAATGAATAAGTAGGCTATATATTTTTAACAGCTACATGCATACGTACATTATACTTAAGATTCTGGGAAACTTTATGGAAATTCATGAGAATTTACATCAGTTCCAAAAGCCTAATTTATTTCTGAAATTTTAAGTATTTCAATTTGATCTGGGGTGCTGGACAGAACATACTCAGGGGTCCGCCAACGACCCAAAGGTTGGACTTGATTGTTCTAGAGCCATCCTTTTATCAAAATCGCCGGTGAGGACCAAAATAGTTTATAGAGGCATATAATTTCAAAAGATTTCCAGGCAAGAAAAAGCCTGTTGTTAAATGCGATCCTCGCCGCCAAGATTTAAAAATAATGAACTGAGCTGTTGGTTTGTCAATGATGTGGCAAAATTTGGAAACAACGGTGCCGAGGATCAAACCAAGGTTGTCTTGTCAGTTGTTGTCGAGCTTGAGTCAAAAACTCTTGCCACATCATCAACGACGGAACCGGCAACTCAGTTTAAAACTCATTCTACAAAAAAAATTTTTTTCTCGATTGATATTCTTTTAATATCGAAGGCATGAGATTCACAAGAGGGATTGATATTTAAATAAATACAGTTACTATAATACTGATCACCCTTACTTATTTATTTTTATTTAAGGATCCTTACATGATAGTAACAATATGATTATGAATAACACAAATTGTGTAGAGATATAGAGAGCTATAGAGAAACACGGGGTTTACATCCATTTCCGTCCAATTTATGACAAAGTGGACAGACAAAAAGATTTATTAGTTTTACAAGCGATTCAAGGAACTTTAGTTTGTAAAAAAGATAGTACACCAAAATTAAAACAAATTAAAACTAAATAAACAAAACTTATGAGTACACATAAAAAAAACCTTAGTGAAGAGTAGAATACGATCAACTATAGGTTAGTAAAAAAATAATCAAAGCTACATACACATATATAAATACTATTACTGTATTTTAACCTCATCTCTTAAAAGAATAATTATTCATTCATAACAAACTTAAAAAAGCTAGTTAATGTATTAGAATTGAGCATTTATTGTAAATTTAGTATTAATAAAACCAGTGGCGCACCCAAATTAAAGAAGGGAAGGCATTTGCACCCCCTGCCAAAATTGCAAATAATTTTAATAAAGGATTAATACTAGATACAAGAATGTATTATGTTTGTCAAATGCATAGGCTAAATTATAAAAGCAGGATTATGACTTGATATTTAAAAGGCAAACCATCATTCACATTCAAAATTTTCCTAAAATTTCCTATTAATAAAAAAGAAAGTTCAGCAATAAAAACTTGTAAACATTAAATGCCCCCTCCCCCTCTGATTAATTTTCTAGGTGCACCACTGAATAAAACTCCACAAAAATACCAACACACGAATAATATGGTTACTTTACACCTTAGGCCAGGGGAACGGTTCGATATATAGCTGCGCGACAAAATATCTATATAATTTGTTTTCGCAACAGTCCTGAGTTGTTTTGTCTTTAAACTAAATTCGAGGCTCAACATACTTGCACAGAGGGATATAATTGGAAGAATACTCGACAACACAAGTTAGGTATCCTTACAAACTTGACGGATAGTAGTCGAATAATCACACTACAGCAGGGAATGAGCAGAGCAATATACGATTGAATTAATTTCAATGTTTCATAACAGAGAATGAGGCATTTATTTAATCACTGGCAGCAGTTTAGACAATTACCTCCATTTCTTGGATGCTTATTGGTAGTTACTTTGCATGTTCATTAGGAAAGGTTTGTTGAAAAAAGTCTTAATTTATTATTAATTGATTTATGCATATAACTAGTCTTAAGATAAAAACCCAGAAATTTATAAGATACTATCAGTAAATCAATTAAATTTTATAGTGATCACAACTAAAGTGTTCTTGGGGGGGGGGTGGGAATGGTCTTTAAATATTGAAACTGTAAATATTTGCCGCAGTTCTCAATTTTACATTAAATTAAATGACATAACTGTTTAAGTGTGGTAAAAAAAACCTCTCCCCTTTTTTTAGAGTCGTCGTACGTTGTAGATTTAAGTAGGAACAAAGTTTAGTTACTAGTTTTTTTTTAACAAGTTTCCCCCCCTAACCTTGACAGTAAGTAATGATGTTTTAAAAAATATTGATTTAAAAAAAAAGTTGATTAACAAATGTACAGTTTGTTAAATAAAACAGTTTTTAAATTTTAACTATCACAAGGCCAGGTAGGCCCTAAATATAAACTATCTTGTATTAGTCATTAATATTATTTCTGTACCCGCGTCTCATAACTTGTACTGGTTACACACACATATATGTAATTATTACTTTAATGTGTTGGTGATGAGGGAGGTTGAATTTAGTGGAAGTGTACCCATATTTATATGGAAATTGTAAATATATTTATTTTATTTTATTTTGCACTATGGTGCAGCTTATAAGATAGGATCATAGTGTAACAGGTGAAGGTTGGACTGTGCCTTTAAGGTGGGGATATAAGGAACGCGAGAAAAGACCAGTGCAGTTTTTATATCAAAACATTTTGTTTGGTAAAAATAAATCAAATATCGATTCAGTACAAACATAAAGAGTTTAATTTTCTTCTCGTGGTGATACAAACACTTGTTTAGTATCTGTCACAAGCATAGCGGCATTAGATGACGAGAAAAAGTCGTCATTAAATTCCGGGACACTCTTGACAGGTATTCGACAACACCATCTGAAGATAATTAAGCTGTGTTTTTGTGGAAGAAATTTGTTTTATTTATTTTGACTAAAACAATGCTTTGCTATAAAAAGTGTAAAAACACTTGTATTTTTTCACTTTCCCTGCATCCACACCTTTAAAGGTAAATGGAGTGTACAAATGAGTGCATTTCCTAACACTTCAATTTGATGTTTATTTTTAAGCTCTACGAATGAACACTATAGGTCAGCACTTAGAATTATCCGTATCCACGAGTCATTTTAATTGACTGTATGTGTGTGTTAAAAAGATAACTTCCTATTTGGGATATCCCAGAATTATGTTAAGGGGATTACCTCGGTGAGCGATAAATTGCTGCACAGATTTTGAATTCTATGATGCTAGTTTCAAAATATAGTTCACACCAAAATAAAGTTGAAAGATTCCAAAAGGGGTCTTTTCCCTTAACAACCTTATAGTTTGAATTTTATTAATAGAGAAAAATGTGTGAATATGTTACATTAGTTCATTTTCAATGGCTTTTTAAGTACATATGCGGAGTTATGAAACTAAATCAGATGAAACATGGTTCTAGATTTAGCATTTCACTACATACACAGTAATTGTTTGATATTTGAGAACTAGCAGCGAACTTTCCTCTTTACCTTGAGATAAGAAGTTTGGTAGTTTTCTTTCTCCTTTTTCTTATTTACATGGTAAAGGGTGGTTGTAGGTGAAGGGTGAAAGGGAGGTAATTCCATAAAATGACACAAACTAATTGTATTTTAAGCCATGTGGCCTATCAGTTATTGATATTTTCTTGCTGACCGAGGCAACCGTTTTAATGTGTTTAGACATTTCTTAAAAAAATTTAAAGCGAAAAAAAAATAATCTAAAGATGTCATTGTTTGCAATTTTTCTTGACTTCAATTTTTAAATGTTAACCTTGTTTCTGACTCTTCGACATTTACAATTATAATCTTTTATAATGGATCAAACCTCCCCATTAAAATGTGTTATTTATCTACGATGCTCTTGTAAAAGAAAAAGTTTAAATGGTAAAAATAAAACTTTAACAAAATGGCCATGTTTAATTTTCAAGCTCACAAACACAGAGGTTATGGTGAATAAATCTATGATTGAACGGAACTAAAATAAAGCAACAAAAAACCTAGTAATGTTTACAATGAAAAATAATCCCAATTCTAAATATTGCTGTTTCTTCTAAATATCAAAACCTTCATTTAAAGCAATTCAAGGGCTATGAATTGAGGTATTAAAAGTTTTGGGTATCGAAGCATCGAGTCTGACCACCCCTAATTATTTTACATAAATTATGAGACATTATAGAATCAGAGGTCAAATCCGACATATGGAGAACCAGTAACAGAATTTTCACTTCTTCTTTCGCTATATTATATAGTTTATAATATTTTAAAATATAATGTAAGTTTTGATAAAACACAACAAGTAAAAAGATTAGTCCTTGTATGAGATTAAGATCTTAAAATTACTTAATAAATATACATTTTCAAATGCGACTTACACATTTTTCATAAAACTAAAACATCAAATAAATATGTTGTACTCTAGAGCAAGGCAGAAAAACATTGATTTGCACTAACAACAATTTTAATAAGGTACCCATTTTACTATAAAGCTATCACAACTCTTATATTTTGAAATATTGTAAACAAGTCAATATTGTGGAGACATACCTTTGAAAACATTTATTAAAATAAATGGAAAATATATTTGATCCTTAATAACTTTATCTTCCTTGCTAAACGTTACCATTTAGCCTAAATTTCTTGCAGAGTATAAAATTAATTCATGAACAGAATAAGAGTTAGAATATATATGCACTAAAATGATAAGTTTTATTTAGTTAAATTAATTTGGTTGCCACGAGGAGGAACAAGGAATGAAGTTATCTGGGAAAGAGTGGGAGTATATGAGATAGTAAAGGGAGCAAGATTGAGATGGTAATGGATATGTAATGAAGACGGAAAAGGATAGCATAATAAAAATAATTATCAAGATGTAGTATGTGGGGGAAAAGATCGCAAGGGAGCCAAGAAAAAAAGATGGGAGGATCAGATAACAGAAAGTGTGCAAGTGAGAGGAGAAGAATGGGAACAATTAAAGGAGGTATGAATGATGGAAGGCTAGAGGAAGATGGAGGCATTTTAATAAACTGAATGGGTCACAGGCTGGAAACAGTAGTTGATAATTATGATTATGGTCGACCTCATTAAAATTCAAGAAAATAAAAAGACAGGTTAAACCGAACCTCATATTCCTACTTGCGACCAACCATTGCCCCCCCCCCCCCCCCCCCCNTATGGGCCACCCCATTTAAATTCAAAAAAAAAAAAAGACCGGTTAAACCCAACCCCAAAATCCTTCTTGCGGCCACCCATTTCCCCCCCCCCCCCCATCCCTTTGCTTCATGTCCCACTTCTTACCGATACAGTTGTTCTAAATTAGCGGACATGGGAATCACAAAGGTCAAGCCGAGTAGGTTTAAAATTTCAATTATAGAATTTTCATTTATTGGTATGTTAGAGCTAAGTATCGATGTGTAGAAACTTGTGTTATTAAAAACTACTTCTTTACTTTTGATATTGTTAAGAATTGCGTTTAACATAATCAGTGAGAAGGATTATTTCAGAACTGTTCTTAGATACTTTTTGACCATTAGAAATGGCCAAATTTACTGTGAACGGATTTATACATGTATTAGTATTGATATTAGGCTTTATGTAATAAACTGTATTGCCAGTTGGAGAAATTTGATTAGATAAAAAGTTATTTTATGAATAATGTACCAGGAACATAACAAAATAAATTTGAGTTATATTTGGAAGAAGGTACAGGAAAGGTGGATAAAATAAAACATAAAAGGAACAAACACAATATGGCTTTTACAATGAAAAGAAGAACACAGTTCACACTTTACACTGCTGCCGTTGAACAAAGATATAATGGCTGCGCCTTGAAGAAAATTGATCTTTACCGACCAATCCCTTGACCCAGGTTTCATTCTATCGGAACTCATCAGGAGGGAATGTGAAAAGCGCATCGCAACTTTCTAAAAGAGGAAACCAAAAAACACAAAAAGGAGAAAAAGAAAATTTGTAAAGAATGATAGGACACTTATATAGGAACATGTAAAAGGTATAACATAGAGGACAAACAAAGGAAATTTGAGGCAACTCATCTATAAAATGTCGTCTTCCGCACTCAAAAGGAATTCATGCTGAATTGACATTGCCGACAGCCCGCAAAGGAACAAAGCCATAGGTTGAGCATTTTAATCTTTTAACTCAATATGTCATGAATATAAAGATTTAAACAAGTCTGCCTACTATTTAGGATGTCCAATTGAGAAGTATTTATGAATTTAAAAAAATATAGTCTGAGCACCTTCTTTTGTTCAAATGAAACACAAAAATCAATATACTTGTTTTAAAGAAAAAATCTCATAAAAGTTGTGTGAAGTTAACTCAATATTATTATAAGCTGAAAAAAAAAGTCTGTAATATTTTTACATTAAAAAACCCAACATATTTCATAGTAGTACATATAATACATAAACTGAAGTAGTCTGATAACATCTTAAAGTAATAAAATAAGATTGCGAGTAAAATACTTCTAATTATTACTTAATTTCATGCACAGGTACTTTAGTGGATTTCGCCTCCGATGCACGAAAAGACTTTCTTTTAGAGAGTACCATCGAATCCTTACCAATTTTACACTCGCTAGCACTTTCATCTGTTTTTATAGAATACTGCTTGGCCTGTTTGATTATGTCAGTTATTACTAGCTTAAGTTTGGGTATTGATTTCGGCTCCGAATCATTTGTAGACGCCGGGACAGCGTTCTTTATATTAACTTTACTCGACGATTCTTTCACACTTCGATCCACCTGCTCCCTTTTCTTCAACAACTTCTTCGTCAACATTTCCTCACTGTTCTTTGGTATCAGACACTTGTCGGAAAGGTCGTAGATGAAATCGTCTTTCTTCACCTTCACTCTTTTCCGAACCGGTCTTTGCGCGACGCCCGAATCCGATTTCTGCGGTGAGGACGAAGATGAAGAAAAAAAGAAGGTTTGCTCGCTATCGGAGAAACCCCGATGAAATTCCGGCGATGAGACTTCGTCCAACTCCTCCCAATTAGGTGACACGCTCGACTCCCTCAAACTGGAGTTGTCATCACCGCTGCTCCGCTCGTTGTACGCATCACCGTTCATGAACAGGTCACTGGTGCACTCCTGTCCGTCACCCGTGCCAAAGATTACGTGCATAACCATCTGCTTCGTTTTGTCACTCAACAATTTATTTTCGGTGTCTTCGCTCGACTCCTCTTGGTTCGTTTCAATCTCGTTGACGGGTGAATCCGACTTGGAATCTGGTTCCTCCTTAGGAGGCGGCAACTCATTCGTGACTTGTTCGTGTTCATCGTTGGGGTTCTCTTCTAAAGATCTTTCCAACTTTATGGAGTCCAAGTTTGTGTTACAAACAACTTTCTTACATTTCATGTTACAGATGGTGGACGGCTCAGCATCTGAAATAAATAAATATATTAAACCGTTAATCTTTTTAAGGATTGTATATTCCACACCCGAAATAGACCGAGACAAAATAATGACAAATCAATAGGGAGGTGAAAAGCTTTGGAGCTTGGCCGATAAAAATATTGACAGTTATAATACTCAATTTATGTTCAATTAATGCCATTTTTAGGTGCAAAAAAATAGTCCTACATTATTTTAAAGTTTTTGCACCATGTCTTACTATCCATTTGGGTTATACATCCACATTACAAATCAAAGTATATGAAATAAACTTAAAACCCGCCTCTGTGGCTTAGTTGGCTAACGCGCTTGTCGTGTTGAGCTCTACTGCTGAGGACGGGGAGATCGAGGTTCGAATCTCGGTCGGGTGAACTGGGAGTGGTTTTTCCTAAATGGTTTTCCACTCTCCCTCCACGCAAATGCTGGTTCACTTCCTCTAATTCAACCTTCCCAATTCCTAATCCATTAGAGTAATTAGTACTTAAAGCGTATAACCTGAACAGGTAGTAAGATGCGGTGCTAAATAAAAAAAAAACTTAAATAACAGAATTTCATGTTGTGATGGTAACTTGATATATCAAACTAGAGTGAGAATACAAACAACCGTGCAATAAAAAGAAAATTCTGAGTAATTTTAGTGCATAAAGTTATATAAATAAAGCAGGGGGTCGAACCGGAACCAGAAAAGTTACCTTAAACATAAATTGCTTAAAAAATGGATTTGACATATAATTTTAGGTTCATAAAGGTTATTACCGGTTCTTAAAGGTTATCAATTTTTATAATTCTTATTTATAACTGCATTTTATGCCCTTCCTTCTTTAACTACATTTTATTTTGAAATACTCAATTTTCCTTTTTCTCAGGATTTTTTTTTATCAAGGTAGGATGTCTTTATTTTTTTCAAGGGCTTACAAAAGTTTTAACGAGCACCTACCACTAATGAGGACTAACTATTGTCATATTTTGTCGGTATTATCATTTTACTCTGAATGTATCTAGCTATGAGTGACAGCAAATGTGTCTATAAGAGGGGTGTATTGAGAAATGAGAACCATCCCAGTTGGGTGGGGGGTTAAGGTGAGGGGGTATCACAAAATATGACTCTCTGCTTTCAAATAGCAGGCTTGACAAAGGAATTTTTAATTTACTTTCATTTATTTGCCGTTATAAATTACCTCCGTCTTACAACCAAACTTGTTAAAGAAGACACATTACGAGTTACGACCATGTCTAAAACAAATCGGGTCGAGTAAACTGGTGACGTTAGATTTAATTTTGTTAAATTTCAAGTAAAATTTTAAAGGGAAAAGAGGGGAAAAAAAAATTGATCAATGAAGAAACTTTCTTCAGACAAGATGGAGGCTTCCCCCACGCTCCCCTTCGGTAATATAAAAGATTCTTTTAGGTTAGCTTTTTGTTTTATTTTTGTATATATTTTTAACATCCTTATGTTGTTTACTTTCCGATAGTTTTTTTTAAGCCTTTGTATGTTATTCTCATGGCCCGGATTTTGATACTTTTTATTTTAGTTTTCTTCGCCACATACAATGTTCATTAAGTACATAAAATTTGTCCATAATACTCGTGTAAAAATGTACATTTTATAGGTCATTTTTTGTCATATTTACTTGATGTGTGTCATTTTTTAGTAATTATTAGGCATTTTTTTAATAATACCTACGGCATTCATGTCGAGTAAGTATATTTTTAAATACTATCAATATTTCATAAATCCTCAAACAAAATTTTTTCATCACACAGTTGTCGGAATAAGAAGATAGTGTAGTTATTAAGACTTTGTGCCCTTTTTTGCTAGTCTGGATGTAAAATCCACATTTCTGGTGAGACTGCAAATATGCTGGAGAGGGTTGCGTTTGGAGGGAGTAGCTATTACTTTTTACTTAAGTTATGGCATTAGGAACTCAAAAAAAGTTCATTTCTGCACTTACAAAAACACGCCAGCACGTATTCCTATCTTGGGCTAGTATTTATATCCAGTCCACTTCATTACACCCAATTTCCACTGTGTTTTAATATCTTTTTTTTAGCACTGCATCTTACTACCCGTCCCGGTTATATGCTTTCCAATCTAATGTTATCCTCCCATCTGCGCCTAGGTCTTCCCAATGGTTTATTCACGATAGGTTTACCAGCCAATACTCTGAACACGGTTCTAGATTCTCTCATTCACAATGAATGTCCTCCCCATCGTAATCTGCGAGAATTGATTATATCAACAAGTTTTAGTGATTAATAAAGGGTGTGTAATTCATCATTACATAACCACTCCACTCCCCAGTATCTTCGTCTCTTTTTTGATCAAATATCTACCTAAGAATCTTGTTTTTTAACACTCTTAATTCATTTTTGTCATGTAAGCTAAGAGACCATATTTCATACACATCTAGAGAACTGGTAAAATTATTATTTCGTGTATTCTTGGTTTTATATAAGTAGGTGAGAGATTAACAGCTTCCTAACTGAGCAATAGTATAGATTTCCTTCCGTATTATTTTCCTAATTTCCACTGTAATATCATTATTGCTAGTTAAAATTGTTCCTAAATATTTAAACTCATTAAACTCTGTCAAATGATATGTTGTTCAAAGTAAGCTCATTAAATTATCGTCTTTAATCTGTGTGATGATATACTCGGTCTTTTCAGCGTTCACTTCTAATCCCATATCCTTACAATCTTCAAATAAAGTGTCTGCATTTCTTGTAGTAGTTTCTTAACTACTACCCAACATTTCTAAATCATCTGTGTATCCTAATAACTGCAATGTAGTGTTTAATGTCGAGCCTTCCTAACTCTCTTGCAACAAGCTAAGAGCATACTCTATAAGACTAGATTAAAAGGTAATGGGGAAAGCTCAGCTACTTGTTTCAAATCATTGTGGGTTTCGAAGGTATCCGATATGTGATCTCCAGCCCAAACCCTGCCACGCGTATCCGTCAAACGTACCTCAGTTAGCTAGACAAGTTGTTTTGGGTATCCCAAACTTAACTAAAATATAATGTAATTTGTTTCTTTTAACCGAATCATAGGCATTTTAAAAACCTATATATATATAAGTGATACACCATAATGTTGTATTTCCATTTTTTTAAATGTTAATGTTTATCGAATAGTAAAAATTTGATCCATTGATCTATTTCGTCAAAATCCACACAGACAATCTCCGAACAATTTCATCTGCATATGGTGTCAATCTCATAAAAATCATGTTTGATCAAATTTTGTAGCATGTTGGTATTAGTGAGATACCTCTAATAGTTATTAGATATTACTTATGAAGCACATTTGAAAATCAATATTATTTTTGAGCAGAATGCAAGAGTTTAGTTGGTGAAGGCTTTTCACTGCATTTTGTAAAGTGCATGTTTGATTTAGTCTTGTAACATTTATTGTGAGTTTTTGTTCATCTTTATAGGGTTCTTCTTTTTTAAAAAAAAAAAAAAAAAAAA
>CABFVX010001134.1:115033-154059 GCA_902151425.1 Timema shepardi | reverse complement strand
AAAAAAAAAAAAAAAAAAAATTGAAGTAATTTTCTATTCCATTGAAATCCAGGACCTTTATCTTTAACATCCTTGTAATTATTTACTTTTTCCCTACTTACATTACTAATTTAATATGTACGAGTTGTACAAGGATCAAATTATTTTTATCACCGCATCTTAACACCTGTTCAGATTATACGCACGTATGATAATTAGTCTAAAGAGCTAGGGAAGAGGAAGGATGCATTTTAGAGGATGTATACCTGCATTTGTGTGGAAAGAAAGAGGGAAACCATTTTGTAAAAAAAAAAAACCTCAGTAGATCTGGCCGGGATTCAAACCCCGATCTCCCCACCCTTAGCAGGCCAGTCCAACACAAGAGTGACGACTTAACTTCCTCGGTCAATTAAGCGGGTGATCCGCTTTTAAGCAAAGAGTTTACCGAATGTTATTTTTTCATTGAGTTGTGTTACATTTTTTTCCTTGTGTCATTTATCTATTGATTTTGTTATTTGTTTGCACCAACATGTAGACCAATTTTATTAGAAGTATCGGTAGATAAAAAGGAAATGATCACACTCTCTAAAATTTACTTTTATGAGGCTCCCCAGAAAAAAAAGGCCCAGAAGATTATTTAAATTTATACAGGTTCGATAAAACCAGGTGAATACAAAACTTTTATTATAAAACTCCCCAATTTTTCCTGGATTTACAAACAACATTTAAAAAAAGTTTTAAACCTAACCCTTTTCTTTTACAATATTTCTTAGTTTGTGGGAATTTTTTCGTTTGACAATGTTAACAAATTTTCAATGCTAAGCTACCAACATCAACATTCTTATAAGTTCTTGTCCATCTTCTAATATTTAATTAGGTGAAATTTGTGTCTCTGTGTGAATGTGTTATAAAACAAACCTCATACAACCATCTCGTGTTTAGACAGATATATCTAGACAATGCAATTTGTTTACATCGAGGGAAAAAAAAATCTTTCACTTTTGTTTAAATGTCAAGTATTTAAATGCCCTAACTTTTCTTTATTTTTGATAAATTCCCTGACATTTCCCTGTTTTCCTAGACCTCAAAGAATTTCCCGTCTTTTGCAAGCTTTCGCTGTCTGTAGTCACCATGGGAGATCAATAAGAATTTTATAAAGTGGCCGACAAATTACCAGCAAACAAAAGATATTCCTAAACTGTTTTTAACAATTTGTTTAGTTTTACTTTATACAGCCAGTACTGTTTCTAACCTGTGGCCCGGATAAGTTTTTTTTTTTATTAAAGTCATATATTTTCCACTACCGGCTTGCTAGGCCGAATAATATAACTTAAAACTAGGACAGATACAACATCCAGTCCGCGGCCGTTAATTTGTCAATGTGAAAGGGTAAACCCACATTTCACCAATGATAAATCTTTCGGCCATGCCTGGAATTGAACCCCGAGACCCTTAACTCAGTAGAGAGACATGCTATGCTACTGATTGACTTAAGGTGTCGAATTATTTGTTCAGTCCTTATTTTATAATAAAGGAAATTGATAAAACTCAAGAAAAAGGAAAAATAAACTATTAAGAGTAAATTTGATGAAGAAAGCCCACCTAGGGAAAGAGGAAAAATGTGGGAAGAATCCAATGCACAAAGGTGACATCTTCTTCCTTTCTTCTGTCTTCTATAGTAGAAGTAGTCACACACACATTTTAACACAAATATCATAATATTTCGGCATTGTTGCCTTTATCAAACACAAAGAAGAAGAAAGTACATATAACACAAACAATGGATTACTCCATTTTGAATTTTTTTAAAGAAACTGTTAGAAACACATTGTACCAACTGTTTTTGGGAGCAAAGATTAATTCCTTGATTAAGGTTAATATTTATAGAAAACTGATGATGCTGATAGTAAAAATAATAATAGATAAGAAAATAATGATAATAAAAAATCATATATTTTTTAAAATAATAATAATGTTAATTTGAAAAATAATAATAACATTGTAGAAATAAATTATCTTCAATATTATTATTTTTCAAATTAACATTATTATTATTATTATTATTTTTAAAAATATCATTTTTTATTACCATTTTTATTATCTTTATTTTCTTATCTATTATTATTTTTATCATCTGCATCATCAGTTTTCCATAAATATTAACCTTAATCAAGGAATTAATCTTTGCTCCCAAAAACAGTTGGTACAATGTGTTTCTAACAGTTTCTTTTTAAAAATTCAAAATGGAGTAATCCATTGTTTGTGTTATATGTACTTTCTTCTTCTTTGTGTTTGATAAAGGCAACAATGCTGAAATATTATGATATTTGTGTTAAAATGTGTGGTTAACTACTTCTACTATAGAAGACAGAAGAAGAAGATGTCACCTTTGTGCATTGGACTCTTCCCACATTTTTCCTCTTTCCCTAGGTGGGCTTTCTTCATCAAATTTACTCTTAATAGTTTATTTTTCCTTTTTCTTGAGTTTTATCAATTTCCTTTATTATAAAATTATCTAGCCATTGGGCCACCTTATTTTTAAACATTGTTCAGTCCTTAGAAATATTTGGAAAATACCATTTATAAATGTGTATAACCTGAACAGATAGAACAAACTATTATGAATAAAATTAAAAAATCTGAAAATGATAATAGTGCCTATGAAATATCAATGTTTTAAAATAAAAAATATTAATTCTAAAAGTTGTCATGAATAACTTTAAAATGACTCACGTTTAGGAAGAAGTGTCAAAAATGGGTTCATTTTTTGAATTCCTACTTTGGTTTTCAAAATTACAAGGTATTTTTTTTTATAGAAAACTCCAACTTTGCCCTGAATGTGAGAATCTCATGACTTTTTTTTTTACATTTTACAAGTTTTTTTTATATCGTTGGACTGCCTGTTTTAGCTAAAATAATTTTTTTTCCCCCCGGCCACTTAACTCAATTTATAGTTTAACAAACTACACAATATTTTATGAGATTTTCATAAGATTTATTACATCCTCTTACCTATATCGGAGCTTTGTTTTCCACGTCTGACGAGCCGAGGCTTTGACAACACATTTACACCAACAGAACCATTAGAACTACTACGAGTAGCTCTCATCTTTCCGAAATTCCCAGTGAATTTCTTTCGCCGCCCCACTCTCTTATGCTTGACCCCTGTATCTGGAGTTGAATTCTCATTAACAACAGATTTCAAAATAGCTTCCTCAGTCAGTGTGTTTGGTTCATCAACTAAACGTAAAACCACCAAGTCTGGTTCGATAGAACTCTTAAGATTGCTCATTCCTTCCGCACACTTTTCAATCGTCACATCTTCAAGTTTTACCAGATGAGAAGACTGACATTTAGTGACTTCCTTACTGCTTGTATCACTTTCAGTCCTTGAAATCTCAACACACAGTTTTTCTTTGTCTTCTCTACCGTCATTTCCGTGAGCTTGGCATGCTCCGTCCTCCGAAATACTAGTACTTTTATCAGGGAGTCGTACGATCGACACATCTCCATCTGTGAGAGCTTTCTTTTTTACTACTTGGTCACTAGTAGAACTTTTAGTTGGCGCGTTGTTAATACCTAAACTAGCGACATCATCTAATTTTGAATTATTAGAGGCATTCGTACATGTTTCTGACAAACTTATTTCCATATTACCACTTAACGAGTGTTCACTTTTCTGCTCATGGTGGATGAAAGGCCCCTCGTCATGATCCAAGTTTATCGGCACAGTTGCGTCGGATTTTCGCGTCGACTCGTTATCCACAAGTTTCACCATGGCTGTGACGGCGCTTCGGTCTTTACCCTTGAGATGTGCTTTCAAGACATGCGCGTCACAGTCGTACTTGGAGAAGCATTTGTACGGGCAAACCACGCAGCGGTAACGCTTCCATCCTATGTGTACAGCCACGTGGCGCCTCAAGTTGGTCATCTTGTTGAACTTCTTAAGGCAAACTTTGCACTGGAGTTTCTGAGTGTTGATGCATGCCTGCATGTACCTTTCCATTACAGGGTTGAACAATGCTTCGTTCCTCTTGCCGATAGTTTGCGGCATCACCAAGGTGTTGTCGTTCGCTTGGGCATTGATCAATGCTTGTACTTTTTTGTTCATCTCTGGACTCGACAACTCTTCCTTTTTCTTGGTGTTGGGCGAACGTATAGTCATGCTTAAGACACTAGTTTTCCTTACAACATCACCATGTTCAGTAAAGGATATATTTTCGGTAGCTCCAAAATCCTCTAGACTGTTATTTTGTACAGGCTCTTTCTTGATGCCCAAAATACTTTTGTCTTGAGCAAGCACTATATTTTTCAAATCTTTAGACTCCACTATCTTCCTTATTTCTAAACTATTTGTTTTTAATACAATAGTGTCATCTTCTCGTCCTCTAAAATCTCTAAATTTAGCCATTTGTTTATCGTCTGTAGCTGAATTCACTTCAATAACTTCTTCGTTTAGGGGTGTCATCTCATTGGTTATCGATGAATTACTATTTTCTAAACTTAAAAAATTGCCTTTGTCGAAATCACACTCAACCTTAATGCTCTCAGATAATTTCCTCTTTTTCGTTTCATTTATCTCAACAAAATTGAAATGCCTGTCGGTGGACAATGTAATTTTGTCCAAGTTTCTTTTGCGCACACCTTCGTTTAATCTTAGGGTATCGTCTTTGTTTACTTCACTTGTGAATAAGTTTCTAACCAAGTTAATATTTTTAAAACTAGTCTCATTAAACTGCTTATTTGGACCGGTCTGAAACATTTGATTCGCATCAGCAATGTCTTTTGTGGCAATGTCATGACAAGCCTTGTCCAACATCACATTGTCATGGTCATCAACAGAGTTTTCATTGTCACTATCATCCTCAACGTAATATCTGCTACTTACCACACTCCCCGCATCACTACGGTTACAATCATCTCTACTGGAGCTGTGCGAAGGACTTAGCAAGCTCGTCACAGACTCGCTTCGGACGATTTTGTCGTAGTCTTTCCGGACTTCGATTTTAATCTTTTTCTCCGCGGAAGCACTTCTATGCGACTCTGTTATGGTCCGGCCGTCCAACATTGTCCGTGAATCACCAGGCGAGAAAAATGGATGCAACATTTCTGGGACTAGAGAAAGGGGCGTAACTGTCCTGAAACTTGTTTCACCGTCTGCATGAACCGACGACGGCAAGCTCGGCCCATTATCAGACACGATTTCCGTTGCTTTAATGTTGTCTGATTTAGAATCTACATCAACTTTGTCCGAGGAAGGGGCAGGGCGGCGCCCCTTGGATTTGTTTCTTGCCGCCAGTTGACGCTTCTGACAAATCTGTGAGTGTGATATAAGTGCAGCCCGCCTTTCGAACCGTCGTCCGCATCCACCACATCTTTGAAGCTCAAAATCCCCTTCAAAATTATTCATCCATGCCTGAAAGAGAAAAAAAAATCATTAACTTTTATTCTATAAATAAATTTTATTTTAAAATCATCCTATGGCTTGAATTAATAAATAGTTGAATGTAAGGAAAAATAAATAATTAAAGATTCACCAGAAGCCATACTTGAAGAATTACTAAATTTGTGTATTACTTACTGATGGTATGGACATTGAATGAGGATGTTGGCGTACATGAGATGTTAGAGGAAGCAAGACTGAGATGGTAAGGTCATATGATGAGGATGTTGGAGTAATTGAGATGTTAGAGGAAGCAAGACTGAGATGGTAAGGTCATGTGATGAGGATGTTGGAGTACATGAGATGTTAGAGGAAGCAAGGCTGAGATGGTAAGGTCATGTAATGAGGATGTTGGAGTACATGAGATAGTAGAGGAAGCAAGGGTGAGATAGTATGGTCATGTGATGAGGATGTTGGAGTACACGAGATAGTAGAGGAAGCAAGGCTGAGATGGTAAGGTCATGTAATGAGGATGTTGGAGTACATGAGATAGTAGAGAAAGCAAGACTGAGATAGTATAGTTCATGTGATGAGGATGTTGGAGTACATGAGATAGTAGAGGAAACAAGACTGAGATGGTATGGACATGTGATGAGGATGTTGGAGTACATGAGATAGTAGAGGAAACAAGACTGAGATGGTATGAGCATGTGATGAGGATGTTGGAGTACATGAGATAGTAGAGGAAACAAGACTGAGATGGTATGGACATGTGATGAGGATGTTGGAGTAATTGAGATGTTAGAGGAAGCAAGACTGAGATGGTAAGGTCATGTGATGAGGATGTTGGAGTACATGAGATAGTAGAGGAAGCAAGACTGAGATGGTAAGGTCATGTGATGAGGATGTTGAAGTACATGAGATAGTAGAGGAAACAAGACTGAGATGGTGTGGTCATGTAATGAGGATGAGTGAAGGAGAAGATGCCAGAAAGAATGGGGGAGATGAAATATGTAGGAAAAAGACTCTAAGGGAGGCCAAGGAAAAGAGGAGCGGATAACAGCAAGTGTTTAAGTGAGAGAAGAAGAATGCAAATAAAGGAGGAAGAATCCCGGCCACAAGATGGAAACAAGAGACCACAGCAAAGGAATATTGAAACAACGTGTACGTGTACAACTAGATAGTAAAAAAAAAAGTTTTATCACCAACAACTCTCACAAAATGTTAGTATTTGTATAATACAATTGTTCAGGTGTTCAAGGTTAACTCAATCAGGAAAACTATGATGCACCTAAAAATGATAGGGAATTTTAATCTGCTGAAAATCGTCTGTAAATTTCGTAATCGAACATGGATGGTGGTATGCATATATCACTGATTAGGAATAGGAAATGTCTTTATTGAATCCTAATTTTACATTTTTTTAAATTCCAACTTCGAGATGCACATGTTTGTGCACAGGGGCTATGAATATTAAAAATTTCAGAACTTTGTTTGCGATAATAATCGCGCAACGCTCATGACAGACAAACAGACTGTTTATTTTATTAATATAGATTGTGGTACATTCCAGAAATAATTATTACTAACAAATAAAATATTTAAATTGTTTGATCATTCTTATTTATTTCAATTTGGAAAAAGATTTTTCTGAAAATTTGGGGGCTCCATCACTATAGTTTGAATGACAATTATTAAGAGTATATTAGAGATTAATGCTTCTTAAGAGATCTGATCGCAAAAAAAAAGTTTCAGAGCTCTAATACTGCAACCTTAAAACAATAAAATAAAAAACACAACAACCAAACTCCAGACCATAAATTTAACACTTACCTGAATGTATGAATGTTATAATCATCATCATAATCATGAATATAGCATTCATTATAAGAAACACTTATCAACCAGAACCTAGATTATTAATTTAATTCCGCATGTTCTGACGCTATTCTCGCAGTAGACCAGACACCAATGGTAGGGCGAGATCGAGGCACGAATCTTGGTTGGGTGTACTGAAGGCCGTTTTTCCAAAATGGTTTCCCACTTTCCCTTTACTCAAATGTGGGTACACTGCTTCTAAATATAACATTCCTAATTCTTAAAACCATTAGCATAATTAGTAAATAAACGTATAACTTGAACAGGTAGTAAGATGCAGGGCTAAAAAATAATAATTTAACACTTAAGTGAATTTATTAATGTTCTAATGAATGCATTTTAGTGAAAACGCAAAAATTTACTCTATTTCCAATTATTTTCATACTTTATTCTAATATTCATATTCAATATTCAGAATTTGTAGATAAAATTAAGGTTTGTATTTACAAAATGATGGATCTGAACCAAATCTAGCCAGATTGTCATAGAGTCTCTTACCAGGTTTTCTTGGTCGATCCGATTTTGCTCCTTAACTGCAGCCGATTGGGTAGAAGGCTCTGACTTTTCGGAACCCTGAGAGTTGCTGTCTATTTTAAGTTTCTTGAAAGCCTTTTTCTGTATTTGTGGTCGAAGTTTGCGGATTTGTTCATTTGTTTTACGATGCACTGCAAACAAAAGCAAGGAAAATCATGTGTGTGTGTGTGTAAATATATGAGGACAGATGCTCGAATCTTCAATTCCTTAAGGATATTTAGATTCAAGGATTCAAGTCTCAGATTCTAAATATATATATATATATATATATATATATATATGAAATAGTGAATCCAACCCAACTTTTAATATAGCTATATATTTACAAACTTTATGACCAAAAACTAACATGATTTACTAGTTGTACTTGACACACTCTTGCACTAAGTCATTTATGTTTTATCAGTCCTAAAAAGAGATACCGACCATTCCATACTATTCCTGATCCTGTTTCTCCTCGTGACAGCTAACATGCTCCTCACAAACTTCATTACCGTGGCCTCCACTAAGACGTATAAACTAGATCAAATAAAGCACAAACAGAGATCACTTACCTTTCAGAAGATGTCGATGCACACTCCAATTATTGTAGAATGTATTTTTGCAACAAGGGCAGGGGTAGCATGTTCTATAATCGTCATGAAGCATCTTCATGTGGTGCGCTAGTGTTTTGCGAGTAGAGAATGTAGCATCACCTCCAGAAAAAGAAAAGAAGAAGAGTGAGCAAACGACCAAAATATTATTTTAACTTTTAAATAGTAAATAATAATTACTAATTAAAACAAATTATTTTACTAACACATAGCTTGGAAATTAGTTTCTGTTTACTTGCTTGATTTTGCACTAATTGAAGATGTAAATTTACTTTAACCGTAATTTTAACTAGTTTCTTAGAACTCTTTTTTATTGGGGGAATTTAACGTGAACGTGAACTTTCAAGAGTCGCGCCACTAGTACTGGCGCACATTGCCTATATTATAGGGACATATTGTAATGCGTCAAGAGAATGTTCAAAGTAAACAGTGTGTGCATGACATAAATGGTTGTGTGATTGAATAACAGTAAATAATACTATTGTAATTTAGTGTATTAAAGTTGTATAAATACCCACAATATAATAATTTTTTCAACATATACAAGTAAAAAAATAATAATTATAGCTTCAATTAGGCTTTAGGGATATTTTATATATTCAAACCAAATTCGATTTTAATCAAAAAATTTGACTTCGCATACCCCTAGTTGTATGATTTGTAATTAAATAATAATAATATATTTAGCACCGCGTCTTACTATCTGTTCGGGTTATACGCTCTAAGTACTAATTATTCTAATGGATTAGGAATTGGGAAGGTTGAATTAGAGGAAGTGAACCCGCATTTGCGTAGAAGGAGAGTGTAAAACCATTTAGGAAAAACCACCCCCAGTTCACCCGACCGAGATTCGAACCTCGATTTCCCCGTCCTCAGCAGTCGAGCTCAACACGACAAGCGCGTTAGCCAACTACGCCACAGAGGCGGGTTAAATAAAAAAAATGTTATATATAACTGGTAACCATGATTTTGAATGCACCGCATGGTTCTTCTTCTCTCCATCGTGACGGCAAATTGAGAGTTCACTGCAAGACAATTAAAATACCATTACACTCACATAGTTTACAGACTTGATCTTTCGGAAGTAAAAGATGGCTGTCCTGTACAGACTGTAAAGGGACGTCACCGAGCCTTAAAAGTGCGGCTGCGTTTTCCGGCGCCACCTGGCCTTCCGGTGTAAGCACCACATGCTTCTCAGACATCATCCCTGTGAGCTCTGCAACCTGTCACATAGCAAACCCAAGGCTTACGACGAGAGGATGGTTACCTGATTAGGTTTAATACTGATTATACAATATATTATATATATACACACACACACGTGTGTGTCAGGAGCGTGCTAGCTGTCACCAGAAGAGATAGGATCAGGAATGAAGATGTAAGGTCTAGAGTTGGGGTACATGAGATAGTTGAGGAAGCTAGGATGCGATGGTAGGACATGCAATCAGGATGTTGGCGTACATAAGATGGTTGAGGAAGCTAGGATGAGATGGTATGGACACGTAATGAGGATGTTGGAGTACATGAGATAGTAGAGGAAGCAAGACTGAGATGGTATGGACATGTAATGAGGATGTTGGAGTACATGAGATAGTAGAGGAAGCTAGGATGCGATGGTAGGACATGCGATGAGGATGTTGGAGTACATAAGATGGTTGAGGAAGCTAGGATGAGATGGTATGGACACGTAATGAGGATGTTGGAGTACATGAGATAGTAGAGGAATCTAGGATGCGATGGTAGGACATGCAATGAGGATGTTGGCGTACATGAGATAGTAGAGGAAGCAAGGGTGAGATGGTATGGTCATGTAATGAGGATGTAAGGGGAGAGGATTCCAAGAAGATGCGTGGATATAAAGTATGTAGGGAAGAGACTGCAAGGGAGACCAAGGAAGAGATGGGAGGAACAGATAGCACCAACTGTGCAAGTGAGAGGAGAAGAGTTGAAGAGAGAATAGGAGGAAGAATGGTGGAAGGACAGAGGGAGATAGAGGTATTTTACTAAACAAATCCGGCGACAGGCTGGAAACAGTTCATGATGAAGATGATGATGGGTGTCAAGGTTACATCACTCATAGACCAGTTTTGTGGAAAGATTAGCCAGGACTAACGTTTCATCGCCCAGGGAACATGTCCGGATGTATTAATCACTAAGTTTGAATACAGGGACATCTGGTCCTTAGGAAAGCATTTTTACCCAGATTCCCTTAAGGTCGACAACCAAATTGTTAAAACCGTTAAAAAAAAATTCCAATATCACTAAATTATGCTTAAATGTAAGGCTGCCACAATATAATGATTTAGCTTTAGGTTATGACTATAAAATATTTAAAGATAAAGTTTAAAAGAAATACATTAATTTGTTTCAGCTATAGTCTCGGTTACAAACAGTAAGTCATACAGAGTTGTAAAAACCACCTTTTTTTTTATTTGTTCGGGGCAACACAAGTTGTCAAAATCCATCATAATCTAAAGGCAGGACATTTTAATGGTTACAATAATACTTCTATCTGATAAATTAAATGTTTTATGATTTACCTCATATAGTTGTTCACTTTCAATAGATGACACCTAATTATTAAGAAACTTGTCTCCAAATGGTGTTTATTAATTGTTTTATCGAAATTTTATGGTTGGATACAATCCTTAAAAGGAAGTGCCTTATGTACAACGTCATATAAGGCAAGGTTGAGGGAAAGAGGAGCTTAGGAAGGAGGCAGAGGACAGGGCGCATTAGCAGTCTAAGTTCACTGACAAAAGGAATGGACCTGCTGTATAACAGAACCCCTAATAATAATATTTTGGTCACAAGATTTTTTTCAAAGATCTAAATAGATCGTACCTATATTCAAAATAACTGTTCTTGGTACAAAAGTCGAACAAACAACCAGACTATCATGACCTAATGGCCTGAAAAATTAATTATAGTAACACAAAAATTAAATTGTGAAAATTTTCCCATACCTGTTCACTTATCAGATCAAAAGGTTTATTATTCGTAGACCTGACAAACTTTAACGTTTGAAATGCCGATGTATGGTTCAAGGCGTCAAGATGGACGAGACGATGGCGCTGAGGTTTCTGGTCCGCGACACCTTTCTGGGGCCGCGTCAAGTTTTTCGCGGCGTTCTCCACCAACTTGTTTATGACCCGGCCCAAACTCTTCTTTTGGTTGCCGGCGGGTAGGATGGGCGTGAACGCGGGAAGGATGGTCGGCTCTGCCGGTTTATTCCTCCATTCGACCAAGTCGTCCTCCTCGTCTTCCTCCTCGGATACATCGTCACTGGTCCTCCAAATATCCCGGTTGCAAGTCGGAGAGGGTGGGACGGGCTCCGGTTGGATGATCAATGTTGGGTCCTCCACCTGGACCACAAATAGTTTAGTTTTTTAATTATCTTTTTTTTTGCACCACATCTTAATACCTGTTTAGGTTGTACGCATATGTACTAATTATGCTTATTAGTTAAGGATGTAGAGTGTTGAAGCTAGAGGAAATGTAACCCCATTTGCATGGAGAACCATTAAGGAAAATAACACCCTTGGTACACCTGACCTGGCTTTGAGCCCAATCTCCCCATAATCAGCAGTATAGTTTATTGTGAGACTTTACACCATTCGAGCACCAAAGCGGTCTTTTTTTTTTAATCGTCGCATCTTACTATCTGTTCAGGTTATATGCAACGAGTAAATTGTTTTATTGTGAAGGTGACCTGGTGGTCTAGGGGTAAGGTGTCAGACTTCTATGCTGGCGGCCGGGGTTCAATCCTCGGTCCCAGCACAGATTTATCTGATTACCAAACCCTTCCTTCACCTCTGACAAGACATCTTGTGAATGTGGCGAATGCCAGGCCTCCACCGTGGTTCGGATTCCACGTTAAACTGTAGGTCCTCCATTTCATCTCACAATCACCCTACCATTACACATTGGCGTATGTGCGCATAACCCGAATGGGTAGTATGATGCGGCAATAATAATAATAATAATAGTTTTATTGTGAAACCATGCATTCAGGTAAAATGTATTTATCAGTTTACACTTTCTTTCTTTCTGTAGAAAAGTCTATTATATATATAGCTTGAAATCAAATTTCAATTCGTTAAAAAAAGACATCTTAGCTAGAGCTAGAGGATTGTGACATCGTATTATATTGTCTGCTTTAAATCTGTACGTATTCACAATACATCGCGTTTTGATTTTTTTTTTAGTTTTCATGGATGTGTTTAGCAATGAGGAGGGGAAGCGGGGAGGAATATAAAACAGGGGTATTTTGTTAACAGCCACGACCTATAGTAGGGAAATAAACTTGTGCCTAGAAATGATGCCGGGAATAAATATTTAAGTGAAAAAATCTTTTTCAGCTTATAAGCTCAAAATAGCAACATAAAAAAAATTAAATAAGAATAACGAGTTAATACTCTTGAAAATATTTGAAAAATGTTGGTTATTTTGATATGTTTATATTGGTAGGATGACCAAAACGTTGACAAATAAAATTTTTATCCAAATATTCATATTACAGCCATTCCATCCACAGATAAACGATGTCTCTCTATCTGTGAGAGTCCTTTGTTTATTTGAGGAATTTAACTTAGCACTTTATGAAACGACTAATTATTTATTTATCAACACACTGAATTTCTATGAGCGAAAGTGAAAGTGCTTACCAATTTTACCGGTAAAGGCGTTTCACATATGACACAATCAACGGCTTTACTTCCCCGCCGAAGGAAGTTGTGATATGAATTTTTATCGCTCAAGAAAAATCCGTCCGGCTGAGTTTGAGAGAGTTAACCTGCGTTCTAAGTGACTTATAAAAATGAACGTTGGTTCTATTTTTCTAAAATGTTTATATGGGTCTATTTTTTTCAAAAATGTGTATACTGAATTACCAGTTCCAGATACACAAGGCTGCAGGGACATTTTAAAATAAACCCAATTCCTAAAGATTTATATTATCATGTTTACTTTTTCTTGTCGAAGCAATATGTATTTCTTGTCTTCTTAGGTTAGTTAGAAAGGAAGTTGATAACCAAAGGAAGTCAACTGTAAATGGAAACTGGTTGACCTACAGTCAAAACAAAACACGTTTGTGTTGAGGATGAAAGTACACACTTTATTTTCTAGCCTGTGGCTCCACATTGTAACAAATTTGATTCTGTCTCAAAAACTCCCAAAATAATAATGTGACTATACACAAGCACTTTTTCGCCTGTAACTCAAATCTTCTTCCTAAGTCGACAACCCAAAGGTTGGTTTGATGTGATTTCTATCCCTACGGTGCTCGGCATGCACTCAGTCCTTCGGCTGGTTAGTGCTGCCTGCGCCATCTGGTAGAAAACTCATGTACTAGGGGAGTTTATAAAGTGTGATGGTTCCCCGTTGCCTTCCACATTGAATTTCTATGAGCAAACGTGAAAACGTCTATCGATTTTACCGGGAAATGTATCTTCACACATCTTCCAGGGTTCCTTTACATGTCCACAATCGACACGGGACAGACAGTTTTACCTTCCACTTCAAAGAAAATTGTGCTATGGATTTTTATCGCTCAAGAAAAAATATGTTAGCTGTGGTTGGGTTTGAACCCACGGACATCGGGTCCTGAGGCAGGAACTTTACTAATAATGAGCTGGATTGTTTGACTAACTTTCTTGTTAAAATAAGTTATTTAAATTGTTTATTCAACGTGTCTGACTCATGCTGTTAGTAAAAATATTGTTAACAACAATGTTAACAATGTGTCCACCCAAATTATATTTTAAAATTCCCAACTTTTCCAGCCACTACTTATAAAACTATTAAGTATATTACAAACATTATTTCATTAAATGTAATATTTTTGGACCCAGACATATTTTGAAATTGCGTCACTATATGAAGGGTTTAAAGGATTTCAGCCTATATCAATGAGTCGTTGGATGATTAGATTTCAAAGAGATTAAATCAATAGATTTAAAAGATTGTCTTACACCAGTACAGTTTAAAATTATTGTTGTGAGACACATCCGTTTTTTAATTCCTTCTTCCTATAATGTAATCAAATTCCCACACATGCATATAACCATGACTCAACTCTGGCTAAAGACAACATAAAAATCAAATGATGGCCTTGAGAATTTAGCTTACTAAGCTCAACAAGTACATTGACTGTTATATATATATATATATTTTATTTTTTTGGGAATGTGTAAAAATTCCAGAAATTAAATAAAATTCTTTGGCTCTTACCTGACCAAGCAACATTTCCTTACATTATCCTGATTTCCGGGTACCTGAACAGTCTATATGAATTATTAACGTTGAAAGGGCGCTTGTGAAAGTTAACGAGGCTGCTATCAGAAGTTTAAGGCCTTGTTCCTTATAATACTTTTCCTAAATGTAGCAAATCCAGCCATTACGTGTTAACCCTACCGTGGTGGACGATATATTGCTACATCCGAAATTGTACTATTGGCATATCGATGTTAATATTAAACCGGTTTGTTGCGATATATCGCATAGCCCTTAACCTGGACACAGGAATCGAATCTAGGACCATTGGCTGATCGTGCCGAAGCTTTACCACTGAGCCTCCCAGGATTCGTCCCGTACTCAAGGTAATTCTTGACTCAAAATTTCGTTAGTTAGTTAGTCAATGTTTATGACGGAAGTGTGGAATTCATTGGCTAATTTAGAGCTATGATCGACGCCACGACCACCAGCGAACTCCGAGGGACGGCTTTATGGCGCAATCAGTACAATATTCAGTACTAATATTATATGAACATCAGCATAAAGCCGACTAGAGCCTCCAGTGGCTGTGGTATCAACGATAGCTCTAAGTAGCCAATGAATTCCCACACTTCCGTCATAGATGTTGTCTTAAACAATGAGGGAAGGATTACCCTGACCATGGGACAGGTCTTGGTTAGCTGAGTTAGTCTTACAGTCCTGGGTTTGATTTCGTATCCGGTTGCTATTTTCCAAATATATGAAATATGATGTCCTAAGAGGAGAAATTTAATACCTCTCCTTAAAATTCATACAAGATAAAATCCGTAGAGCTTTGATATAAAAACAACAACAACAAAAAACACTGAGCCAGAAAAAATATGAAGCTATGAACGGGAAGAAACTTACCACTTTATTTTTGTTCCGCTTGTCTGGCAAATCCCCAAACACTAAACCATATCGTTCTTGGCAATAGAATCTCTTATGAGCAAGGAGATTAGCTAAACTACGAAATATGTTGAAACACATTTTGCATTCCATCATGATATTTATTTCGTTTGTCAACACTTGTTGGACCTGTAAACAAAAGAAAACAGACAGTTATAATATAATAATAATAATAATAATAATAAACCAATTTGACATATAAATTACTATCATTTTCATTTATTAGAAGTATTTACTGTGGACTTTCTGAACCTATATTAACTCAAGACTTATAATTAACTTAAATCTAGAACAGACACAACACCCAGACCCCCGGCCAGTTAATTCATCCCTGAGAAAGGGGAAGCCCACATTTCACCAATGATAAAGTTTTCGGCTATACCAGGAATCAAACCCAGGACTCCTTAGCTCAGTAGACAAACACGCTACCGACTTAGCCAAGGTGTCTAAAATACCTATAAAAATATTTTAGCGGACAAGACTCAGGGCGGAACCCTAATATTTTCATAGTTTTCTCGTTGTGAGGGCAACACAATTTTAAAACAAACTTATTCTGTATTCAAACAAACATTGTCTTTTCAGATTTCACGCTTGCTAAGCGAGTGTTTATATTTGGAGAAATGACGCCTAGACAGGGATTTGAGACCTGGTCGACTGGCTCTACGCACCGCTGACAGCTCTACCAAACAAGCTATCTGGAATCTCCTCCTTATCAGTCTACATAGTTCCCCGCTCACCCCCCACGTATTACTACCTGTTCAGGTTCCACACTCCTGTATTAGTTAAAGCCAACCTCGGTGGTCTCGGGCTAAAGTGCTCGCCTCAGGACTCAATGCTCGTGGGTTCAAACCCAGCCGAGGTCGACAAATTTTTCTTGAGTGATAAAAATCTGTTGCACAGCACTCTTCGGAGAGGAAGTATTTATTTATCAGACCTATGTCGATTGTGACACGTAAAGGAACCCTGGTAGTTAGCCCTATGTTAAAATACCTTTTCCCGACCAAATTGGTAGTCCTTTCGCTCTTGCTCATAGAAATTCTCGTGTGGTGATATAATCAATAAGATCAGAAATTGCATGTTAAATACCTCAAAGAAATAAAGAAATAAAAATTTTAATTATGTGAATGTTTTAGGGATGATTTTGCGTATGAGGCAGTTGTAAATGAGTAGTCAGAGTGAACATGGTTTGTATAAACTTGTTATAACAGCGTGCGTTGTTTAAACTATTGATTGAGTGACCTAATTTCTCCATTCTTACATGGTGTCATGAATTTCATTTCTCATTCCCCACACTTGTGGCTACAATGAGAAATGTGTTTCCTACCCCTGGTCTAGATGTAAAAGTTTGATGAGTTGGGGTAGCCCAAATTGATGGTCGAATGATCCAACATATCAATCTCATATATTTATTTTCTTAGCATCATATCTTAATATGTATTTAGGTTTTACACCTATGTACTAATTACATTAATGTATTAGGAATGAGGAGGTTTAAATTTAGATTAAGTGTACCCACATTTGTGTGGATGGAGAGTGAAAGATAATTTAGAAAAAACTCCGCTCGATACACCCAACCAGGATTCAAACCCCGATCCCCTCGTCTTCAGCAGTCAAGTCTATTTATGAGAGTAATGGCTTAGACCATACAACCACCAAAGCGGGTGTTCCCTCATTCTCTTATTATTATCATCATCATCGCGTCTTACTATCCGTTCGGGTTGTACGCACTTACGCTAATGTGTAATGGTAGGATGATTGTGAGATGAAATGGAGGACCTACAATTTAACGTGGGACCCGAACCACGGTGGAGGCCTGGCATTCCACACATTCACAAGATGTCTTGTCAGAGGTGAAGGAAGGGTCTGGTGATCAGATAAAGCTGTGTTGGTACCAAGGGTTGAACCCCGGACCTCCAACACAGAAATTCGATGCCTTACCCCTAGACCGCCAGGTCACCTCCACTCTCATATTAGACTGGAGTGCTGATGAGGGGGGTAGATACAGGTTTGAACCTTGGATGAGTGTATTAAGGGTGGGTTCTTTCCCCCCCACCCCCTAAAGGGGTTTCTTTGCTCTCTGTGTGCAAACACAGGTGAATTTCCCTTATCCTTATTCCACTAGTGTGGTTAAACCCGAACGGGTACTAAAGATGCGATAAAAATAAAAGTTAGGATAGTAAGTTACCTGACGCCTAGTTACTCACCTCTTCAGTCCCATTTTGCAGTAGCTTGCAGAGTTGAGGTACACTCTTAATACTGATAGACATGGGCTTCTGTTGCACCGATCGGTCCCCGGGGTCATCATTTTGATCCACAGAAAGATTCTGCAGCGGATTCTTCCCTCCATAAGATTTCCCGACGCCGCTCTTCCCACCTTTTCCGGATTTGGTGCCCGTCTTTGAACTCATTTTTCTTTTAATTACTACAGTTAAAGAGAAGTGTGTGAGAATAATTCAAAATTAACACAGGATAAAGATAATTTTAAAAAAACTCTAGAAGCCCAGATGAATTGGTAGACGATGGTAACTAGGAATATAAAAAAAATAACCACATCATCATTACAGAATTATTTTTAAAAAATATATGAAACATGCGGTATGAAGTACCTTTTAAAAATATAAACATTTTTTTTTTATCAACATTGACTACCCCAAGAATGCTCCAAAATTGTCTTCCAATTTACAAAATATTATCCAAAAATGTAAATAAAAACTCTGAGCAGTGCATACAGATAAAACATGCCCATTAATAGTTGAAACTTTTAAAAAATATATATATCTGTATGTAATGAAAAACATTTAGCAAATAAAATCTCACATTTCCCTATTCATAAACATTTAAAAATAAACAAGTTACTTGCTTGAGAATAAAAAGCTCCCCTCCCACGGAAATATGTCCAACTTAATTTTCAGTGCTTCTGTATTCTCCTAGCACAACGGTAAAGTGTACAAAGTTCAGTCAAAGCCTACATTATCTTGTCGCTCCAACAACTGTGCGATGTAAGATCTTGTGTTCGAGTATTCATAAATTTACAACGCATCAATATTGTTCAACATTTACGCCAAAAAAAGTCTTTAAAAATATAATTCAAGGAATAAAAATGTGACTCAGAGAGATAAGATTACTAAAAAAATATACATTTACACAAATAGTGGATCCTGAACAGAGTTTATGCACAGATGAGCACTGCAATGTGCAAAAAAAATACATGTCATAAAAAAACAGGTTGTGGTAATTACACTAGATATTTAAAAAATTACAGCTCTGCAGGTCACATGAATTGACGAATAAAACTAGTTTTAATAACATTTGAAAGTGTTGGGTACTATTATTCCTATAGTATTATTACCTGCTTACTCTATAGTATTAGGAACTCCAATGTTCATTGCCGCGATTAACAAAAGTAAACCTACCACCTATTCCTATCTTGAGTTCGTTATATCCAGTTCACCTCATCACATTCTATCCCTCTCTCGAGATAGTTCTATCCAGTCCACCTCAATACACCCTATCTCTTTCAGGGCCATTCTAATGTTGTCCTCTAATCTGTGTCTAGGTCTTCCCATTGAGTTTGCCAGTCAATAAATACCCTAAACACGGTTCTAAATTCTTCCATTCATGCGTCATGTCCCAATCACCGTAGTTTGCGAGATTTGGTTATCCTAACAATCTTGTACAAAACACACTGGATTGGACATACCCTTAAGAGGAACTGTTTTCTGCATGTCGTCATAGAAGGCACGGTAGAGGAAAAGAGGTGCTTAGGAAGAAGGAGGCAGAGCACAGGGCGCAATGGCGGTCTTATGTTTACTGACAAAAGGAATGGACCTGTTGTAAGACAAAATACCTATTAAGAAAAATGTCTTGATAATCTTGTCTGGGGGAGCAATTGTGGACATCAACAAATTAAATTAATTAGTGAGCTCAAAAAAAACCCCGCCTCAGTGCGTAATTGGCTAGCGCGCTAGTCGTGTTGAGCTAGACTGCCGAGGACAGGGAGATTGAGGTTAAAATCTCGGTCAGGTGAACTGGGGGTGGTTTTACACTCTCTCTACATGCAAATGCAGGTTCACTTCCTCTAAATTCAACCTTCCCAATTCCTAATCCATTGGCATAATTAGTGATTAAGCGTCTAACCCGAACGAGTAGTAAGACATGGTGCTAATTAAAAAAACGTAAAGAGAAACAAAGGGGAAGGTGAACTTTAAGGTACCGAACAAGCATTAATTTTGCATGAAGATAGCCAGGCTATAAAAATACTTTTAAACTCAGGCTACCGATTAACTAAACATATTTTTCTTCAAGACAACTTATTTCACCTAAAATAAAAATAATCGTATACATTTAGTTGGAACCCTAGCCTAGTCTACCGAGGGTGTTTTTCATTGATGGTTTCTGACTCTCCTTCCAAACAAATGTGGTTACATTTAATTTATATTCTAATTTCCTCATTCCAAGCTCCCTTAGCATGAGTGAATGTGGATAGTCTGTTAAGTGTACAGTAAAAGAGCTGTAATAAAAAAGGAAAGTGTTGGTGTAGCGATGGCATGTCTTGGAACAACAATTCTAAAACTCTTTGCTCTCTAAAGTGTTTAAAATAAAATAAAAATTATTGCAGAGCCCCATTTTTTTTGTATCTGTGGGTTCTTCCTTTATATGGAACCTGTTTTTTTTAGCACTGCATCTTACTACCCTTCCTTCGGGTTGTATGCATCTGTACTAATTACACTAATGGTTTAGTGATTAGAAAGGTTTTAATCAAAGGGAGTGCACCCGCATTTGCGTGGAATTAAAGTAAAAAATCCATATAGGGAAAAAAAAATCTCAGTGCGCCCGACCGAGACCGAACCATGATCTCGTCTTCGACAGTCTACTCTATTACAAAAGTAGCGCGTTAGAACATGCATCCACTGAAGCGGGTTTTATCATAGTATTAGAATTTGAAACTTTGAGACATTATGGGTAATATATGTGTTTGTGTATATAGGCCTATAGCTATTACTGCATCTTAGTACCTGTTCGGAATGTAGGCAAAATATATATTTAAAAAAAATGTTAAAAATAATTTTAATATATAAAACTCCCTTCAGTGTCTGCATAGTTTAAGATGTCACTCTCTCAATATAGTGGACTGTCAATGACTGGAATATCGGGGTCTACAATCCTGGTCATATCAACCGAGAGTTATTATTACAAAATGGTTTTCCACTTTCCTTCCACACAAATATGGGTAAAATTTCCTCTAAATTCAACCTTAATTATCCTCAACCCATTAGCGTGAATAAGTAAATACGTATTTAGGCCGAACAGTTAGTGAAAGACAATTTTTTTTTATAAATAAATATCATTACTTGTTAAACTATAATATATTTTTCATTCTTAAAAAAAAACCCATTTATTTACTAGTAAGAACAGCGGCATTGGAATTTGTTTGCAAAACTCTTTAATATCTGGGCTATTAAAATGATTATTAGCCCCGCGTCTTACTACCCGTTCAGGTTATATGCACTTACGTTAATGTGTAATGGTAGGGTGATTGTGAGATGAAATGGAGGACCTACAGTTTAACGTGGGATCCGAACCACGGTAGAGGCCTGGCATTCCACGCCTATTAAAAGACAGATGGAAATGCATATCCACTTTTTCATTAAATCTGTAGCAATATTTTATTTCGGTTGAAGGGTATTTAGAAAACCTACCCTCACCAAGATCTTACAGTATTGGTGAACCCCTGGAGGGGTTCTGAGGAGCCCCAGGACTATGAGGGAGACAAATTGAAAAAACAATATCACTAGACAAATGTAAGTCGACTGTGAATGGAAATAGCACATTAAATTTTATCTCACTTATATCAAACATTGTTCGAGATAAGGTATCTTAACTGTTGTCTTAAAAGCTGACTTTTGAGATTGTAAGTTGTATCTTGTAGTCAACTAAATAAATTTACAAAGTATAAAGACATCTTTTCATCATTGAAAAGTCATTCACTCTTTTGTTAACTAATTCATAATCATCACCTGTTTCCAGCATATGGCCGGTTCAGTTTAGTAAAGTGCCTCCATTTTTCTATATCCTTACCCGCCTCGGTGGCGTAGTTGGCTAACGCGCTTGTCGTGTTGAGCTCGACTGCTGAGGACGGGGAGATCGAGGTTCGAATCTCGGTCGGGTGAACTGGGGTGGTTTTTCCTAAATGGTTTTCCACTCTCCTTCCACGCAAATGCGGGTTCACTTCCTCTAATTCAACCTTCCCAATTCCTAATCCAATAGCGTAATTAGTACTTAAAGTGTATAATCCTAACGGGTAGTAAGACGCGGTGCTATATTATTATTATTACTATTATTATTCTATACCCTTCCACCATTCTTCTTCCTTTAATTGCTTCCATCATTATCCTCTCACTTGCACACTTTCTGTTATCTATTTATAACATCTCTTTCTTGCTAGCCAATTAGTGATTTTAACTCGTTCCTCTTATTTTCAAAATTAATTCTGACACAGCTGCCGTTATGTCCTGACGCTCAAATAAATCCAAAAGTATACTTAATTCTGTCTCACCCCATGGATACCTAGATAAGTGATATATCTCTAAACAGGAGTTGCATCGTGGTTATAAAAATAGTGTAATTGAGACAGGTGCAAGAAAATTGGGAATTCAGAATAGGAAAAATGTTGAGATACATGATCTTTTTAGAGAAGGTGACATTAGAGCAAAGCAAAATCTGTTTATTTAAGGTATTTAATGTCCACTTTCTGAACCAATTGATTATACCAGCACATGGAAATGTCTATAATAAGGCCACTGGGGAGAACGGGGTTCAGATGGGGGTGATGGAATATGGTGTGACCTTCAAGCAATGGATGTAGATGATACTATCGCTGTCAAAAGAAAAGCGCGGAAAAGGCTAGAGAATGAGGCCGGTAAGTCAATGAATCGAGACCAGCAAAACCGTTTGGACATCTTTAAAAAATGATCAAAAAACTATTAAACTGCCCCCCAAATTTATTGTCAAATAAGGAATGCAAAAAAAAAAGCTAAAATTATTTGAGGTTTGAGTGTATTTGTCAATCTAATTTGCCGAGTTGGTCAGCAGTGAGACAGGTTTTTAACTGTTTCGGAGGGTGACCTGGCGATCTAGGGGCAAGGTGTCAGACTTCTGTGCTGGCGGCCGGGGTTCAATCCTCGGTCCCGGCATAGATTTATCTGATTACCAAACCCTTCCTTTACCTCTGACAAGACATCTTGTGAATGTGGGGAATGCCAGGCCTCCACCGTGGTTCGGATTCCACGTTAAACTGTAGGTCCTTCATTTCATCTCACAATCACCCTACCATTACACATTAGCGTAAGTGTGTATAACCCGAACGGGTAGTAAGACGCGGTGCTAATAATAATAATAATAACTGTTTCGGAGCTGAATCGGTAAGCGAGCAAGCAGACCAAACCCATTTCGTCTGGTTTGCCAGTGACGGGGAGTGGGAGGTAAGGCTTAGAAGCTAAGCCGGGTGTACTGAGGGAGAATCTGACACCCTAGTTCCTTTGGTAGTGTCTCTGTATACCGAACTAGGGGTCCCATGTTCAATTCCTGGCATGACCTATAAAATGTATCACTGGTGAAATGTGAGTTTCCCCGTTCACAGTGGTGAATTAAAGACTGGGGTCTTGTTGTGTCTGTTCTAGATTTAAGTTAGTTTATAAGGCGTGTGCTGAGATAATCGGTCGGTTCAGAAAGAGCAAGTTAAAAACCTCAAATAAATTAGGCTAATAAAATATACTGAGGGTGTTTATCCGTAGATAGTTTTCTATTATTTTTCTAAAAAAAACACCTCTACATTATACTTTATGTGCTGCAACCCCATTAGTGTAATTAAATGTGGACAGTTTGGGCCAGAAGTAATATAGGGCACAAAAACAATACAACTTATTTGATTCATTTTTTTTAAAAAAAAAGCACATGACTTACAGGAATGGCATAGGGGCAGGGCAGCCTCCTGGTGTGCCAGCTTGAGGGGGGAGGGGAGGGGGGGGGCGAACAGAACACCGACCTAGCCTAACACAGCTTTGGTATGATATGAAAATAATCCCCAAACCCCTAACTCCTCACCGAATATACTCATTCTTAATAAGTTAATTTACATCCGCCATCTTGGAAAAAATAGCACCCTAAAACTGTTTTTTTTTGTTGCAATTATATTGTAAACCGTTCATTATATTATAGTGTGTTTATGAAATAAAAAATAAAGACGTGAATTTTGTCTACAAATTTGTTTTGTAGTCCTAGCTGTTTTGGTAAAATCTCACAGTGAAACGTTTGGAGTATGATTATCATTTGTGGAATTTCTCTTCAGATTATTTTCCTATCATTCCAAGGTTACTCGAGGCTTGGGGGCTATTTTCATCATTTCTTACCATCTCCGGGTTATATGAGCAGGCACCAAAAGGCAATCCAACCCTGATGCAAAAATTACCTCGAGCAGTCCCTCATGACATAAGTTGGGATAATAGTGACGGGACCCGATTCGGTGGCCGCATGGTCTAACACGCTACTCTCGTGTTGGACTAGACTACCGAATACAGGGAGATCAGGGTTCGATCCCAGTCGAGTGCACTGAAGGCGCTTTTCCCTAAGCGATTTTTCACTCTCCTTCCATGCAAATGCGGGTGCATTTTCTTTAAATTAATCCTTCTTAATCCCCAACCCATTAGTGTAATTAGTAAACAGGCGTAAAAACCAAATGAGTAGTTAAAAATAGTGACGGAGAATTTATATAGCATTTGTTTGTTTTTTTCCAGTGTGTATTACTATTTGTTAAGGTTATATATACATAAATTATGTTAATATCGTAAAAATGACGAAAGTGTAATTTTAAAAAATACCTACATGGAAGGCGAGTGCCAAACTATCTAGTACACCCATCCGGGAATCAAACCCTGATTTCTTCGCCACTGGCAATCCAGTCTAATAAGAGAGTGACGTGCTAGACTATCTAATCACCAATGTGAGTGAACTATTATTATTATTATTATTATTATTATTATTATTAGCACCGCACCTTACTACCCGTTCGGGTTATACGCTAATGTGTAATGGTAGGGTGATTGTGAGATGAAATGGAGGACCTACAGTTTAACGTGGAATCCGAACCACGGTGGAGGCCTGGCATTCCCCACATTCACAAGCTGTGATTAATACACGTCTTGTCAGAGGTGAAGGAAGGGTTTGGTAATCAGATACATCTGTACCGGGACCGAGGATTGAATCCCGGACCCCCAGCACAGAAGTCCGACACCTTACCCCTAGACTGCCAGGTCACCCGTGAGTGAATTAAACTAAAGTATGGCCAACTGTAATTTTTTTGGCGATTAATTTCTTAAAAAAAAAAAAAGCATTGAGACTTGATCAGTAAAACTCTACCCGAATTCAAAATGGAATAGTTTTAAGTATTTGTGCAAAGTGGCTTTTATCTTCCCTCTTTTATATTAGATAAAGGGAACATTGCAGAAATATTACTCTTGTGATCACACGGCCTAAATTGAGAGGCACAAATAAAATATTGCAAGGTGTTGTGATTAGCTTGTAAACAAATAGAACAAATGCGCTGACAACATAAACAGAGTGTCAGCATTTCTCACGGTAAACAAGGCCGGAAGACAGAATATAAAGTAGTGTATCCCATCTAACATGGCTGACTAATCACCATCGAGTCTAGAGGGTCACCCTGCTCGTTTCGGGGCTATGCTGGTTAGGACGCTGGATCATCACTACTTGTATTAGAGGGCTACCACTCGATCCCAGGGTACCAGGGTTCATATACCGTGTAGGATTCACCTAGAGGTCAGTCGGGCCATTGGTTATTCCTTGCGATACTTTGTTTCGCCACAAGCTTCTAAATAGTATTTCTAATTTTTTTCATAGGCTATTTTTTTAACATTTCACATCGACGTCACATTTGTAATAGACACAGTAGTGCAAATAAAAACCACAAAATCCCAAGCCGAACGTCAGTTACGAACCCACACAATCATATATCCGCTCCCCCCCCCCCCTTATCCTCGGCCAAAACACATCCTGACAACCATAGGCCCCATAAGTAAGGAATGGGTGGGGGGTTACACATTGTGTGTGTGTGAGACTACTTCTACTAAAGAAGACATTTAAGAAAGAATAAAATGTCACCTTTGTGTTTAATCTCTAATTATATTGTGAAATAACATTTTTGAAGACTAATCTTGTTTTAACCAATTTTATGTTTTTTCTTCATGTTTTTTACTACTCTTTTGGGTTATACAATTATGTATCAATTACACTAAAGGGTTAGGGATCAGTAAGGTTGAATTTGGAGGAAATGTCCCTCATTTATGTGGAAAGAGAGTGGGAAATCATTTAGGGGGAAAACAGCCGACCGGAATCGAACCATGATCCCCCCCCATAAGTGGTATGCCAGTTTATTGTGAGAGAAGCGCCTTGGACCATGCGGCCACCTACTTGTTCTTTGGAAGTTTTCCAGCGTTTTCAAGGATCGGAAGCGGTAAGGAAGTTGGAAAGATCATATTTTTGCGTTAGGCCTAGTCTAGTTCATCTCATCACGTTGGCTTCTGTAGATTAAAATGGGCGTATGAAATTATTTAATCGATGATTGGTTTTAATGAATCGAGCCCTTGCATGTCTCAAAAATGACTCAGCTTTGTTGAGGAATTGTGCGGCAAAAGGACCTCATTTTCCTATTCCTCCTAAACTGGCACCATTTACCTTTTACTGGAATTAGTTATACCTCAGTTTTCATACAAATGGATATATCCGACAGCTAGAAAAGGTTTACAAGTATCTACTTTCACCTATTTAATACGTCGAGTCATATGATACACAGCTTTTGATGGATATTATCAACATCCTCTAACCCGCAATAATAATAATAATATATTAAAATGTTATCAATGTTGAAAAAAAAACATTGTATTTCTAAAAGGTAATTCAAATATCCATTTGTAAGAAAATCCAGGTACGGTACCTATATGTACAATCCAATTACCATTTATAAACATTATAATCAAGAAAATCCAAATAATTTCGATAGAAAGCTATGGTAAATAAATAATGGTACTACTTATCACAAACTTAACATTTTATTTAAAATCGAGAACCTATATTCATTAAAATAAAATGTTGATGTATACAAATTTGAAAAAAAAAAAAAGCAAAATGCTCAAACATACATCTAGGCCTATTTGTGGAAGAACACTATGGTAGAGCCTACGTTTGAATGATTTTTGATAATATAAATTAGGCATATAGATGTTCCAATTTTATCTACGTTGACTTTTAATTATTTTTATGTCCCTGATGGTTGAAAAGGTTTGTTTTATATATTTATTTTGGCAATAGGTAGCCTTAACTGTTGACATCCATTATATTTACATATTTGTATTCAGGATAAGCTACAACTTAATCTTAAAGTGTATTTAATAAATACAACTTAAAATGATTATTTTAAGCTAGAAAGTTGTTTGATGTTGGCAAGCAACACGGACTGGCATAAAGGTAGTCAAGGCCTAATATTATTTAAACATAATAATCATGTTAAAATATGGTCTCAGACAAACAATAGGTTCATTACTATTAATTATACATTTTATGACACTCTTTAAGGCGACGCTTTTATTAAATAAAAGATAATGAGGTCACCTAAGAAAATGTTTCATTTTGCCAATATATAATGCTTTCACAACGATAATATATACTAACTAAATTGATGAGAGACTAATAAATTTGGTTGTTCATTATATTTGAGAAAACACTAAATTATTAGTAATATTAAAAAATAAAGCTTAAAAATAAACATCCACAATCAACAATGTTATTACTGATCAAACACAACCTGTAAATTGAAGCGTATGACGACATGTCATAAGATTCATTTGTAAAAAAGAAACATCAAACATTTCACAATAAAATAAAATCATCATCTGAAACAATCATGATAATGGCTAATTTAATAAACCAAAAAATATTTATAAGACCAGTGCCACACCAGTTCTAAAATCTTTTCAACAAATTTATTATTTTTGTTTCTACCTTAAATAAATACATTTATAACATTAATAAGCAAATTATTCTAAATGTGCAGCCATATAGACTTCATATAAATATTTATTAAAACATTATAGAGCCGCAAGCCCCAGTAAACAAGTCCTTTTTTTGTTGGTATGTAGTGTAGGCCCTACCTAGCCAGGCAGTGAGGACTGAGCTGCAGCTAAAAAAGCTGGTAGCTACCAAGCAAATTTTAAATACAGCATCTGGGAAATGTATTCTTATATTAATGTTGCATATAACATATTGGAACTTTATATTAAAATTAGCTTTCAATCATGTTTACTAATAGTATTACAAATTGTATTTCAATACATATCCGGCCATATGAAAAGGCCTAGACTAGAAAGAAATGAAAGTAGGTGTCCCTGTTTAGAGAAGGTCACCTCCCAACAGCACACATCTCTCCTCAGGTTTTAGTCTATTGATCTAACATCTGTTAATAAAATATTATATTAAACTAAAAACTAAACCTACATAGAACATTTTAACATCATTACTTACTTGCTCCGTCAAATAAATTTAATGAAACACGAGTGTGAATCAGGTAGATTCCTCCTTATTCAATAAGCACTACATCCACCATTTTATTGAAGAATCGAAAACAGAATCTAAAGTAACTCCTGAATCTGCTGTGCAGAATGCGCTACCGTCTGCTGTCGCCTGAAATTCTATGTATAAAGCTCGATATATTTGTGTTTGAACGTTGAATATTAAATGCGAAAATGTAATATATTGCTGTAATATATATAAAATAACGATCTAATTTCAATCGTACGCCATAAATACACCTGCAGCATCAGAATAATGAATTGTCAGCGGAGTTTACTGATTACAAAAGTAAGTGACGCTTTCACCCTGTTGCTTCCCTTGTTCTCTTTATTAGTTTGCAGAACAAAGGCAAATTTGAAATAATACAGTTTTTACTGCCTTTTGGTTAGAAAATTGTTATTAAACTTACAAATAATTCATCTTTATGCAGACTAAATATAAATTAAAATGTAAATTGATCAAATCAATCGCAGACAACGGCGGAGAAGTGCTAAATATACAGATCAATAAGAAAGGGATAGGGTGTTCCATAGAAAAACAGACCTCAATCTGACACAGCTTGTTTGTTAATCGCTAAATATTTCGTTAAATTGATTATATTGTTTTACTGCTCATTTAAACTCAATCACAACAAATGAAATTACCTAAGTAACGTGTCAGCATTATGTAAGTCTGCTTAAATTTCCATTTTCACCAATGCAGGCCAGATCTTAAAATAGTTAAATTTATTTTTAGTCATCGTGTAATTCTTTGAAATTTTTCAAGACGTAATGACCCGGAGTAGTTTAAGATAAATGTGCTTTTATAAATCGTTTTGACTATTTTTTTTATACAAAAGACCTACACCATGGCTAAATTCTTCCTTTTTTTTCAACTTATGAGACTTTTTCCAACTTAAAAAAAAAGAAACCACCTGTTAACAATATATTAAATTCCCATAACAATGTTGATATTTTAAAGTAACTTGAAAATCTATTGCTCGATTTAAAACAGTTAAAATAAGGTATTCTACAACCTTTCAAAAATGAATTCACCCCATTAGATCTATAATGATTACAAATCACATTTGTAGAAAATTAAGAATGGAACTGTCGAATGTACATTACGGAAACACATTAATAATGAAGGTGGCAACCTAGTACCCATAACTCTTTGGTGAATATCCTATGGTCTCATCTCACAAAATGTATCTAAAAAAATAAACAACCTAACCTGCATTTGTATGGTGTGTTGATGGTTAGGTTAGGATAACCTACCGATAAGCTTAAAATAATTAACATTAAGTCAAAATACTTTGTTTTAATACAGCACATTAAGACGTCAGTGCCTTATTTCACTTCGAGCTGCCCCTACTTTGTTGCACGTCTTTAATCTAGTTTCTTGAATAGTTATGCTCCAGATATTGTCGAGCAGTTCAAATAAAATGTATGGTGATGGAAAGGTGGGGGTGTCCTACTGCATTTGCAAGTAATGAAAAGCCATTAAAATATAGGTTATGTTACTAACTTAGTTTTAATATGTAAACTCTTTTGGGCATTTGTATAAGCCTGCAGTCCATTTTTCATATCTGAAACTTATAAAAGTTACTAGATCTAATTTCATGTATTCATACATCATATATGCAGCTGTTACTTTTGATAGATTACCAATGCCTATAAAATGATTATTATCATCATTAAGTTAGGTGCTCTCTCTGTCTTACGACATGTACATTTCTTTTGTCATTTTGCTTAAGACCGACCGCCAATGCGCGCTGTCCTCTGCCTCCTCTTTCAGCCCTCAAGAGTTTTCTTCTTTCCTTCAATTCATCCGATATTTGACTCCTCCTTTCTAAGCTCCTCTTTCCCTCAGCCTTTCTTTCTATGAAATAGCGCAGAAGACAGTTCCTCCTAAGGATGTGTGTCCGATCCAGTTTGCTTTGTACCGAAGAATCGCATCCAAAATGGTTCTCTTCTCACCCACATCTTCCTAGGAGTTCTTCATTTGTCACCCTGTCTGCCCACCTGATCTTCTCAAATCTTCTCCAGCACCACCTTTCAAAGCTCTCCAAGTATTTCTTTTCCATCGTCCCGAGAGTCATAGTTTCTGCTCCAAATAGAGCATTTCACCAGTTTCTTGCTCAGTTCCAAACTCAACTCGTTGGCATTAGTTATATAAAAAAAAAGAAAAATGCCATCAATTTTTGTCTTAAAATTACAAGTTTTTTATTTTCTAAATTAGATTGTAGGCTACAGTAAATTCTATAAAGTAAGATTTTGGTTCATTTCTCATTTAATCTAAGATATTTAACATGTAGTATGGAACCGACCGATACGCAACATTCAGCCCCTAACCGCTAATTCAAAATTCAGCGCTCCGAAAGGGGAAACCTACATTTCACCAATGATAAACTTTTTTTTTTGCCATGCCAGGAATCAAACCCGGGGCCCTTAGCTTAGTAGACTAACATGTTACTGACTGAGTTAAGGTGCCTGATGGGTTTTTGTTGAAAAACGATGTAGGTTGTAATAAAAAAGTGTGTGTTCTCTTAATAAAGATATCTTTTCTAACACTGATGTGACCATAAGAGAGTATTTTTTTTTCAGAATGCTGCCTTTTACCATCATAGTAGTTTAGTCATGAAAGGTTTAGTGACTCAAAGCCTTGTGTGGCCACAATGGCAAGGCGGTACCGGTTACAACAACCCTATAATACCGAAGAACAAAAGTACGGTCGCCTTCGTACCGAGTGAGCCTGAAGTCGGTTTCGTAAAGAGGATAATGAAACGTGCCGGATGGTTTAATACTTCCAAGACAGTAAGTAAGTGGCCTGCTTTTAGTTTCGTTACAAAGGGTTGGTTGGTAATATACACCGCTCCTTGGGCTATCAGCTGTGGAGTGTGTAGGCCAAGCTTCCGACACTGACGGCTCCTCTATTTTTCTACACTCCAATTCCTTCATAAAATGGCTAAAGTATATCAATTATTAAAACAAATATACTCCATCATTAAAACGTTCCATTGCAGATTTACTTCTTGGGAAATTTCTTTAGAACTGTTAATTTATGTTTGAATAAGTTTGTCACTCCAAATTACAAATATTTATATAAATAATTTTAAAAAAAGGATGAAATTAAAATGTTACATTTATAATATATATCGTTATAATACCATAGGACTAAGTCTTTATTTTGAAGCCGGAGTCAAAAGTAAGTGCATTTTTACCGAATTCGACTCCACCCAACGCGGTTTTGTGGGCTAGGAACTTCGGCCCGTATTAGACAACCATGCTAGTATAACCAACGACTCAATTATTTTATAAAATACCCAGTGAGTATGCCTATCTAATAGACTTAAGAACTCATCTAGCCTAAGATAAAACTAATGAGCATGATAAACTTATACTAACTTGATTTTAATTGGAAGAACGGTAGAGAAAATTCAAACATACTTCTTTGAGGTCAACATTGATAAAATTTTACTATATTAGTTGTGTTATTTTATAGTTATTAATTGTATCTTTCAATGATTATTTTTTCAATATTATAATGTAAGTGCAATATCTGTGTTAGGTTGCATTCTTATGAATTCTCCCCCCTCGTTTAAGCTCCCCTCAACCACATCCTCCCATCCCCTCCCGCTCCCGGCAGCGTCACCTGGTTAATGGCCGACCACTGACCTTGACCTTCCAAAGTCACGAGGATAAAGAGAGATGTGCAGCATAACAGACAGTCTTATGACTGAGGAGTGGTGTAGTGATTTTTATTTTATTTAATTTAAGGGATAAGGTTGAGATGTAAAGTATCGGGAATATAAGCACAACATGATAAATCACATTCAGACAGCTTTATCATTTTCACCCAGCCTAGATTCAAACCCTGCTCCTTATCAGCCATGAGTTTATGTGCAATATGAATCATGTCCATGGGTTTTTTTTATTCTAACCTAATATGGGGTAGTTCTATACACCTGACACACATTTGTATCTAAACTTAAACAATGATTTTCTTTAAATAAATATTATTAGAAAAGTGGCCTTGTTTGTTGAGGCATTGGGCATCAGATAATTTACAATAACCTCTTTTGAGGCCTCTAGTTTGAATCCAACCAGGATTTAATGTCCATATGGTGTGAAATGAGCATAGTAGTATGACTTGACTCGACGGCCATCCTAAGTAATTGTCATATCTGATATTAACACTCTTGGTTGGTAGTAAGACCCAGCAAAAAGTAACAAGTGACCTGGTGGTCTAGGGGCAAGGTGTCAGACTTTTGTGCTGGGGGTCCAGGGTTCTATCTGATTTACCAAACCCTTCCTTCACCTCTGACAAGACAACTTGTGAATGTGGGGAATGCCAGACCTCCACCATGGTTTCGGATTCCACGTTAAACTGTAGGTCCTCCATTTCATCTCACTATCACCCTACCATTACACATTAACGTAAGTGCGTATAACCCGAGCAGGTAGTAAGACACAGCGCTAATAATAATAATAATAATCATTTAAAAATTATTACGCTTAAGTTAGACTCAAACATATTTATATTTTAATGAATATCATTACACAGGTTGTAACATTACACAAATTGTAACTTCAGAAATGTCTTTGTGAAGGTGACCACAATTTAATCAATTTAAATTGGTTTAAGAATTGGACCCTGTGACTTTTGGTTTTGGCTTTTAACTACCCTTGTGTTGTATGTTTGGTGGTGTGACAGCCCTCTAGAGCCGCAAATGGCTGTGGTTTCTGATAGTTTGAGATATTAATTGATCGCTCATATGTAGCTGATGATTTACACATGTCCATCACAGGCTCTGCCTTAAACTTTTGAGTGAAGAATGACCCCGAGCACGGGATGACTCCTGTATATGTCAGTGCTAAATCATTGGTGCAGTAAACCAAATGTCCAGGGGTTTCTATTCTCTTGTATCCAAGTGTCATTTTTCATCTAATTAAAATTAACCTTTTTTTTTTTTTTTAGAAACTTAGAATATCTGGGTATCATCTCTATGAAAATGTTGCCGACAGAGTTGATTATACGTTGTTCTTTGAAGGTAAGTTTTGGGCATTTACTTATATACACCCAGTTTACCTTGAAAGGTAGCAGTCAGTCTACCTTGACCAATTACAGTATGGCCCTATCTTATCTTATAAGCTGCACTATCTCTTACCTATGGCTTTAATATTGTACATTGTAATATATTTTGTGACACATTCGCATACCTGGACACATTCTTCGAGTTTGGGGTATCGGGCTCTATAATTTAAACTCAATTTTTAAACCACAGCATGCTATAAACCGCTTCATATGATTGCTGTCAAAGAAATTTGATTTAGCTGGTAGGGCACTTTCATGGAGAGAGGACAGTAAACATTTAATTGGAGTAAATATTATAATCCCCATCTTTTGTTTGGTTGGGTTCTAAACATTGACCTCCGGGATCAGATCTAGGACTGCGACTTGCGAACCAAACCGGATGATACATATTTGACCGATCTGGGAGGCTGATGTTTATATTACCAATTAGATGGAGGAGGAGGGGGGTGTTTGATATTTTATCACATTAATAATTTACCATCTTTTATTCTTTTGAGTTAAATGAATTAATTTACAGATAACTATTGCTAGCCCAATCAGGCGATAAAATATATATATCCAACAAAATATTTAATGGTTTACCGAGGTGAGTGGGTTGTGCGCTCCATTCTGACCCAGGAGTCTGTGGTTTGGTCTCCATGTTGATTTCTCTAATAATATTTTTTTAGTATGGTGTCTTTCTGCCTGTACGGGCTATATACACATGTACTATGCCTAATTATGCTGATGTGTTATGGAGGAGGAAGTTTGAATTTTCGATGAAGGGTACCTGCATTTGTGTGTAATGAGAGAGGGAAACCATTTAGGAATAAACCACCGGACCGGGATCAAGCCACGATCTCCCTGTCTTCGGTAGTCTAGTCTATTGCGAGAGTAGTGCATTAGACCATGTGACCACCGAAGCAAGTTTTTTTTAATGTATGGGTTTTCTTATCACTGCGTCTTAATACCTTTTTGGGTTGCACGAATAATATGTACTAATTATGCTGATGAGTTAGAGATGAGGAAGGTTGAATTTTAAAGGAAATGAACTTGCATTTGCATAGAGGTAGAGCAGAAAACCATTTAGTTAAAACCACCCTCAGTACACCCAACTAAGTTTCAAACCCTGATCTCCATGGTAGATAGTTTACAATATGACGAAAGTGACTGATGCCTTAGACCAGGTGTCTGCAACATTTTTGGCCCCCGATCGACTCAACAAACTTACTAAATGTCTCGTGATCATTCAATTTACGTCTTAAATTTATTCTTTGAACTCAACCTTCCTCAAATACTTATGTCTCCACCCTTGCAGCAAAAAATTATGTGTGGGGTGAATACAATATATATTTTCATATTAAACCATTTAATGTTCTTATAACATTACCAACTAAGAGAGATCAAGGCTATTTTGCTCACTCAAATATTATTTGCAAGTTTAGAAGACTCAAAGTTCGACTTTTAATAACGATATAGATTTCAACGACCGACTGAAAATTTCCTCGAGATGGACCAATTGCTGACTCTTACCTTATGCCATGTGGTCGCCGAAGAAGGTTTCTTAGTTTGTTAAATGAATATGTGTCGAGAGGGGTAGTATGTAAGTGTTAGGTTTTGTGTGTTGACCAGCCAGCTCTGTGGAGGAGATCCAACATTTTTTTTGCGCTTATTTAAGTCTGTTGTGTAAACAAGAATGGTAAAAGGTATTTTTATGATTTATTATAGTTGTGGAAGTAATCTTTGTCCTTTTGTGCCCCTTTGTTCTATTGGCTGTGATGGTATATATGAATTTATCCACTGTTGATATACACCTAAAAAACCAAATCTACTTCATAATAAGAGAATATATATTACACATAACTTAGGTAGGTAATACTGCTCAAACCAGACGTCTTAAGAGCCCGTCTCACCCCACAGATAATACCTAACTTAGGTAGGTAATACGACTAGAACCAGACATCTTAAGAGCCCGTCTCACCCCCCAAATAACACCTAACTTAGGTAGGTAATACAGCTAGAACCAGACGTATTTAAGAGCCCGTCTCACCCCACAGATAACACCTAACTTAGGTAGGTAATACAGCTAGAACCAAACGTCTTAAGAGCCCGTCTCACCCCTCAGATAACACCTAACTTAGGTAGGTAATACAGCTAGAACCAGACATCTTAAAAGCCTGTCTCACCTTCCAGGTGGATAACATGTTAGCATAAGTAAGTATTGTAATTTGAACCAGAGGTCAAATTTTAGAGAGAGAAAAATTGGTTTAGGCCTAATTATATATATAATTTCTTTTTTAATTGACCCTGAGACAGGCCCTTAAAGATAAAACTACTGATCGTCATAAAGTAGGTAAAAAAAACTCCATGGCATGAACTCGTGAGTGAACTATATTGATCCAATGATTGCCACTGTCAGTGGTGAAGGTGCCTACAACATTTGTGGATAGAGGGTGTCATGTGATCAGCACATAGAACCCTCAGGTCATAAATATCAGTTTTTTAAATTGGAATTGTTACAACTCCGTTCAAGTAGCTCCTCATTTGTCCTAGTGAGGCCGAGTTGACCCCATTCCAGTCCCACTGCTTCACAGAAAAATTCTGGAAGCGATATTTTGGAGAAGTTGAAGTTGCTATTGTTATGCTCAGCAAACACCGCTCCCTAGTTTGTATAGTGAGCTTGTGGGGTAGGGATCTGGCCAGCTTTATAAGACAAGACTCTTAACTGAAGATAAGGGAACGGCCAGACTGGGCGAGAGCATGTGAGTGACGAAAAAATTAATTAGAACACATTGGTTGTAATTAGAGGTGGCCAGACTGGAGTGAGCTACGATAGAACTAATGCTATTTTTCAAGCGCGCATGTTCGAGCCGGTACAGTCTAGTTTACAGGCGCTAGGCAATATTAGTGTATATTGGTTCATTGAGTGCTAAGAAAACTTCTCATCTTGAGATTTTATTGCTATCGATAGGTTTAGCACACTTGCTACTAACGGCCTAATTTAATTGGTAAGATCATAAAATATTATAGTCAAATAGGCCTTTACAAATAAGAATCACCATTAGCGCGGATAGAGGATGGGAAAACCACAACAATAAATCACTTTTCAAAAACCATCCTCAGTTCACTGAGCCAAGATTCGAACCTCACGCTCGCTCGCCAGTTTACCCACAGTCGCTCGCACGCTTGTCGGTCTGACCGAATCCTAATCGATGACACCCTTATTTAATAAAAAATACTGTAGTGATTATCAAATAGATTAAACACTTATCTTATAGTACACTAATTAGCAAGATAAACACAGCAAGCTACAAGGGAAGTTACTAATGAAATAAGATGTTTAGTACCTATTGTGCTAAGGTACATGATGTGTGTATAAACACTATTTCTGAAAATTCTTTCATTTTCACATAAAACGATGCAATTAGTAGCCATAAAAATATCCAAAATATTAAATTACTTCTTTAAAAAAGTGAGTAATTTTTTATGGGGGTATCTTTTTTTGAAGATCATATTATTATTATTTTTTGTAGAGAAACTAACTGCAATATTTATCTTTCAAATGCACGAGGATAAAGAAAGGTGCGCGATATATCTGAATCCATGACATAACAGACGGAATTATAAATGGAGAGTGGCGTAGTAGATAAAATTCAAGGTCTACTGGAAAATTACTATAATTTGAAGTATTCAACGTGCACTTTTTATACTGAATGATTTTATATACATACATATATGGTTTATAAACTAACTTAAATATGCTGGTGACCTGGCGGTCTAGGGGTAAGGTGTCAGACTTCTGTGCTGTGCTGGCGGCCGGGGTTCAATCCTCGGTCCTGGCACAGATTTATCTGATTACCAAACCCTTCCTTCACCTCTGAGAAGACATCTTGTGAATGTGGGGAATGCCAGGCCTCCATCGTGGTTTGGATTCCACGTTAATACTGTAGGTCCTCCATTTCATCTCACAATCACCCTACCATTACACATTAGTGTAAGTGCGTATAACCCGAACGGGTAGTAAGACACAGTGCTAATAACAATAATAATAATAATTTAAATATATAACAGATAAAATAGCCTATCAGTCATTAATTCATCGCTGTGAAAGGGGAAACCACATTTCACCAAAGATTGATTTGTCGGCAGTGCCGGGAATCGTACCCGAGACCCTTAGCTCAGCAGGCAGACACGCTACCAACTGGGCGAAGTTGTCAGTCTACTCTAAAATTAAATGGGTACTTACATAACATTGTTGTTTTAAGTCTGTATCATTCAAGAGTTATAATTTATTAAAATGTTAAATCCTAATGAGTTTTTTTTAGCACCGCGTCTTACTACCTTTCTGGTTATACCCTTATGTACTAATTAGGCTAGTGGTTTTAGGAATTAGGAAGGCTATATTTATAAGAAGTGTACCCACATTTGCATGTAGGGAGAGTGGAAACCCATTTAGGGGGAAAACTCACTATACCCGACCGAGATTCAAACCTTGATCTCTCGTCATCAGCAGTCTAGTCTACTGCGAGAGTAGAATTTTAGACCAGTCCGCTATCAAAGCGGGTTATTCCTAATGATGAATTTTTCTTTCAGCACTATTTTATGTTTAATTTGATTCATAATTGAAGATCCTTAGCTTCTTCACACAGCCTTTAGAAGTTTTATTTAAAAACAGAGGAAAAATTAAAATTAACGCTATGGGGGGAATGGTATACACACACACACTAGTTTAGTTTAAAGTCTTTAAAAATCACTTAATTTACATTTCCAAAATTTTGTCAAATTTCGATCACATCTGACTTCTTTTTTTTAAAATATCTGGCCAGTAATGACATTTTTGGGATTGTTTATATCTTTCAGACTTTTTATCATATGATGAAAAAAATATGTTTTTGCTTAATACAATTTTTTGATGTTCTGTATCATGTGATTTTTTATTTTTTATTTTGAATAACAGTGTGTTTTTGTGCATCGCTTCAAACACCGCTTGCTCAAGGCTTTGTGCTTGGCATGGTGGGTTTTCAAAGTCTTGGTTTTCAAGTTTATTTTTGTCTTAATTAGATATTATTGCTTTGCTGTCCTCATGGTCTAAGGCGTTAGCTATTCTCACAATAGACTAGACTGCAGAAGACAGGGAGATCAGGGTTCGATCCCGGCCGAGTGTACTGAGGGTGTTTTTTTCCTAAATGGTTTTCTACTCTCCACATAAATGCGGGTACTTTTTCTCTAATACAACCTTCCTCGTCCCTTACTCAATAGAATAATTAGTACATATGTGTACAACATAAACAGGTAGTAAGACACGGTGCTAAAAATAAACTAGACTGCCAATGACGGGGAGATGATGGTTTGATCCTGGTCTGGTGTATTGAGGGTGGTTTTCCATAGATGGCTTCCCACTCTCTCTTTCTGGAGAAATGTGGGTGGACTTCCTCTTAAGTCCAACCTTGCTTATCCCTAACCCATTAGTTTAGTACATAGGTATAAAAACCCAATGCTAAACAATATTTTATAATATTTAGCACAGCGTCTTACTACCCGTTCGGGTTATACGCTTTAAGTACTAGTTACTCTAATGGGAATTGGGAAGGTTGAATTAGAGGAAGTGAAACCGCATTTGCGTGGAGGGAGAGTGGAAAACCATTTAGGAAACTCCACCACCACCCCAGTTCACCCGACCAAGATTTGAACCCTGATCTCCCCGTCCTCAGCGGTCGAGCAGCTCAACACAAGCGCGTTAGCCAACTACGCCACCGAGGCGGGTCTTTAAACAATAAATATACATATAATCAGGATGAGGGGGG
>CABFVX010001134.1:83599-102930 GCA_902151425.1 Timema shepardi | reverse complement strand
TCCCTCTCATGTAGTGAGAGTCATTTGTCCTATAGTGTGAGTCGATCCCTCTCATGTAGTGAGAGTCATTTGTCCTATAGTGTGAGTCTGTCCCTCTCATGTAGTGAGAGTCATTTGTCCTATAATGTGAGTCGATCCCTCTCATGTAGTGAGTGTCATCTGTCCTATAATGTGAGTCGATCCCTCTCATGTAGTGAGAGTCATTTGTCCTATAGTGTGAGTCAATCTCTCTCCTGTAGTGAGAGTCATTTGTCCTATAATGTGGGTCGATCCCTCTCCTGTAGTGAGAGTCATTTGTCCTATTAGTGTGAGTCGATCCCTCTCGTGGTGAGAGTCATTTGTCCTATTAGTGTGAGTCGATCCCTCTCATGTAGTGAGAGTCATCTGTCCTATAGTGTGAGTCGATCCCTCTCATGTAGTGAGAGTCATTTGTCCTATAGTGTGAGTCGATCCCTCTCATGTAGTGAGAGTCATCTGTCCTATAGTGTGAGTCGATCCCTCTCATGTAGTGAGAGTCATCTGTCCTATAGTGTGAGTCGGTCCCTCTCATGTAGTGAGAGTCATTTGTCAAATAGTGTGAGTCAATCTCTCTCCTGTAGTGAGAGTCATTTGTCCTATAATGTGAGTCGATCCCTCTCCTGTAGTGAGAGTCATTTGTCCTATTAGTGTGAGTCGATCCCTCTCGTGGTGAGAGTCATTTGTCCTATTAGTGTGAGTTGATCCCTCTCATGTAGTGAGAGTCATCTGTCCTATAGTGTGAGTCGGTCCCTCTCATGTAGTGAGAGTCATCTGTCCTATAATGTGAGTCGATCCCTCTCATGTAGTGAGAGTCATTTGTCCTATAGTGTGAGTCAATCTCCCTCCTGTTATTTGAGTCATTGTATGTCCTCTTATCCAAGTCCTTTGTTTAAAGCACCATAAAATAAGATTTATTTTACGCTTCCAATGACTCTCATAATCCTAAGATCGAACGACAATTTCTCGAAAACCGGACCTAATTAGTCTTAATTAATGTCAATATATCTATTTTTGCTTTTTGTGGTAAATTTTGTTATAAATGAAAGAAGAGGGACATAAACTAAAACGGGAACAGACATAAGATGTCTTTTACAATGAACACAATTTTCATTGCTGCCGCTTGACAAAGAAGTAATGGCTACCTATTTATAAGGAAATTGATAGTTACTGCCCATTCCCTCAGCCTAAGTTCCATTCTATTGGAACTCATCAGGGAAGAGTGCTCAAGTAATTTACTAAAGTAATGAAAGGACACTTAGCTAGTAAAGAATAACATTAAGTGCGGACACACGAAATGGAATAATGTCGATATAGACCGGACACATTTTTAGATTTATCATGTTGGCTAAAGACGAGGGAAAACAGGTAACACCTTTCAAAATATATGATCAAAGTAATACACGGAAAAATTAGTAAACCGGCGAGGTAGGGGAAATTGAAAAAGTCAGAAAATGTTCTAATGCGGGTTCAATAGTTACCCTATTTATGCTTTTGACAGGGCTCTAAACATACTTTTCTGTCTAATTATATATTTAAAATGTTGCCAAACGTCTCTATTGAATTGAACATTAAAATGATAGAAAGACAAGGCCTACACACTTATCGGACAAATGTATGCCTCAAAGCTCACAATTAAAACAAAACACATAATTATGTATTTTTCAGGGTATGTCATTCTTCTGTTTTGTCATAAGAGAGAATAGTAAATGATCACATATCTTCTTTATGTTTATTGTTGTTCCCTTTTCCTTATTTGAAGACCAAGGCTAATATCAAACAAGGAAGAGGAAAAATATATATATATATATATATATATATATAAAGAAGAAATAATTCTAACAGAAGAGAGAATGTTTTATAATAAATAATATCATATAAATGTGTTTTTTAGTATTTTTAATTGGGAACTTTTGAGGCCCACAGTTCTCTGGTAAGTGTGTAGGCCTTGCTTGCCCTTATATCCTCTTTACAATGTTCAATGAATAATAATATAGAGAAATACAAATAATAAATAATCGGTTATTTAGTTTAAACACTTCAGTTAAACAGTACAAAACTTATATATATATATATATATATATATATATATATAAGTTAATTGATTATTAATGATAATTTTCTGGTGTCACATCTATTTTTTTTTTTATTTAACCTGGACCAAAATTTAAGTATGGCCCGGTCCTAATAGCCTCTTATGTCCCACATTGATTTATCCTGCATTGTGAACTCAGTTTAAGTTGTCATCCAACATGTACAATGTAACATTAAAACAAAACAAAAAAGTGAGATGGTATCTAGGAAATTATTCAAAGGGTGTGGTTTGTTTACCTGGTACTTTCTCAGTTTTAATTTGAGCTAATTACAGACATTTACTTCCATAGCTGTCTAAAATGAAACCCCGGTGATCCCTAAAGATGTTTTATAACCGTTACTACGGAACGAGGCAAGATCTATTTGTAAAGTATGACGGCATGGTTGACCACTCCCAGTGTGTGACGCCTGTTTATGGATCATCAACTTCCTTTATTTTATTGCCAAGGTCTCGGTATTTGTGCAATATTGTTACGAGCGAGCTGTACATGATTCTAAACCTCATCTCGGACCATTTTTAAATGAGTTAAATTGGCTTCCTGGAGTCCTACTGTCATTTAATACGCGCATCAGTTACCCAGCTTTATATTTCGCCAATAGAAGAAATAAGGTTTTGGTATTAAACATCTACTTTTTCTCTTAACTATAAAAGTGTCCTAGGGTATATTAATAGAACTAAAAGTAATTTTACATTAAAATTTAAGCGTGTGTGTGTGTAGTTTGTCTTGAAATTAGCCGGTTATGTCATTTATGGGTGTGTGTCCAAAGATAGCTGGTTTCATCTTTTGGCTCTTTGTATTATATATTTGATTAATTACCTTCATTTTTTATGTTTAGTGTCATGTGGAGAACATTTTCTAACACTGTGTATGAGATAAAGTGTACTAAGCATGTTGTAAAATGTAATTAAATAAGTATAACGGAACTGTAGAAAAATTAAGCACAGATAAAAGTAGGTACTTTGTGCGATTGGGTTTGGTTTTCTTTTATTTGTGCGTTGTATTCTACAATTTTATGATATTTATATAATGACATAATAACCATAAAATAATATTTATAAGGATAGGTCTAAAACCTTTAGCCTAACTTGTATCATGTTGGACAGATGGTCATAAAAGGCCGTCACGTCCACAATTGGTTTGATACTAATAAGTGAACTGAATCGAATGAAAATGGATTAAAACAAATTGGTACCTGACAGAACCAGAGCAAATGTTGCGGCTTTTTAGTCAAAGTTACAAAACAAGTTTATTGTAATAATATATCATTTTGATAAGAAATTAAATATGAATATCTATTTTAACATTTATATGATGTTTGATTGCATTGTAGATAAATGTGACTCAACCAGATATGTCAGTTAATTTATTGGCTAAGAAGTGCTTTTTTTTCAATAACTGTGTCATAAAATAATTACTTTTTTGTTGTTGTGCTAATTATTTTATGGTTCATTTAGTAACAAGACTTTATATAGTTGGTTTAGTAACTACTTTTTTCTTTAACCACCTGCCCTGGATTTGAACCAGGCCATGTTGGGAAGTCAGTTGCTTACATTGCAACAACCGTTTTTTCGGTCGTTGTTTTTTAAACAGTTTTGCCTAAAAAAGATGTTTGGGTGAGTTTTTTCCTTTAATGTAAACACAAGAAGACCCAGTTTAGTTCGGTTGTTATCTACACAGCTGCCATCCAGTCTACCTCCCCCCCCCCTCCCTCTTTTCCCCTCTTCATTTGCCTCCCACGCACTGTTGCCAAGTTTCTGCCAGCCTGGCAACAAGGCCAGTACTTGGTGAGTCACATAACACCCGCCAACTCTTTCAACTGAGAAGTGAAGTAAGTGATTATTCATGAGAATACTGGGAATGTGCTAACAGCACTGCTGCTAGCCTCTCTCTCTCTCTCTCTCTCTCTCTCTCACACAAACACAGGCCAGATAGTTGCATTACTTTTTTACATTATTCATCGTGTGGTAGGTATTGTGGATTAAATCAGTCCTCTTCTTCCTTTTTGCTTGGTTTTTCTTCTCTCTTTTTGTTGGCTTTTTTTTTTCTGAGGGGGTGGGGAATGAGGTAGGTGTGGTCTGAACAACTTGTGTGAATGTCTGTGAGTTTGAGCTGTGACTCCACTGAGTAAATTTGAGTCTGCTAGGTTTTTCTATAATTCTTAGAATAAATTTAAATTGAGAAAAAAAAGTAAGTATAGATAAAATTTGTTTCTTTTTTATGTGTGCTCTTAAAAAACTTGTAGGTGTTAAGTAACAATTTAAATACAATAGTTTATGACTGTACTGTAACTAATCTAAAGCTTTTTGTTTAATTGCTTTTTTTTTTAACTTGAAGAATTTACAGTAAATTGATGAATGCAAAATAAAAAATAGTTAATATATCATCGCTTGAATGAACCAAGGTGTGGCTTATTATTGTTATTTATATTTTTTACTGTGTTGGCTACGATGATGAAATAGAAATAATATTCGCCGATACGTTACAGATGGTGAATGTGTGTTTTTAATATATGTATAAACAGGCTGGGGCTACTTATATGGATCGAAATTTAAGGCACGAGTAGAATCAATATCTTCCTTTCATAGCGCCCTTGAAGCGTCTTGAATATTAGAATAAAACAACACTTTTATGAGAAAGTAATTACTGTCGGTCATCCACCCATGAGAATTTTATATTTAGATGATAAAAATAAGATATACTTTTTCTTTTTTTTTACAGATAGATATTTGGAGCACTTTTCAGAACAGGGGTTCTCGAACATTTAGACCCAAGGTGCCCTTTTACCAGAAAAAACAAACAAGCTGGAACCCTTGGTGAAATTTTTTAAACTAATATTTTAAATAATAGCAGTTAAATTTTACAAGTATAAAAGTAAACAGAAAATAGAGAGTGCGACATCTTCTGGCTGCGCCTTTGGCAAATGACCTTTATTCAGATTTGAAAAAAAATTGTCAATCTAAATTACAAACAAATAAAGATTCTAAAACTTCCCCACAGCCTGAGAGCACAGTTTGAAAAACGGTGTTTTAGGAAATACATATTATTTTGCGGGTCAACATTGATAATATTTTACTATATTTTTGTTATTTTATAGGTGTTGGTAATATTTATCAAAAGTGACAGCTGCAGATCACATGACTAGACAATATGTTAAAGTAGATCTAGTAACCTTTTTTTTTAGCTGTCAAATAGGTCCAATCGTAAGAAAATTAGGTTTACTTAAAATGTCTTTGGGTCAATTTGATGATTTGTCCAGTTGCGGTTCAAGTATTTCAATTCGGTTACAATAAATAAAATCTGTAGGGCTTACAACCCTACACTTGGTGACTAATCATAGCTTCACTTCAGTGTAAGTACCGATATATATATTTTTTGTAAGACTTTTTCTAAAAAAAAGCTTACCTAACTAAAATTGATAATCAACTTTCTATTTTCCTAAGCTAAGAATCGTAAAATGTCAAAGTTCATCAAGTCTGCTGAAGGGGAGTTTGAGGTTCAAATCCTGGCTCAAGTGTTTGTTTTTATCCCCCAAACTTCCTTTCTGCATATGCAAGTACATTTCCTCACAATTCTACCTTCCCCATTTCTGCTTAGTCTTAACTAAATGAGAGTAGTAAAACGTGAATCCAAAATAAACCTCGAATTATTATTTTTTATTTTTTTTAAAATGAAAACTTAATAACATTTGAAGTAGTTCATTTTAAAATATCTTTGAAAGAAGGTACAGGAAAGAATATAATTTTTTTACTGTATATGTTTGTACCAAGAGTCAAACCCGGGACCTCAGGTCTCTCAGACGTGAGGTTAACATAAATCAAGGGAAGCTTTTACTTAAGAAATGTTTTTTCCTCACGCTTGTTTAATACATCATATTTTAGCACCACAACTAACTTAGCTCTTTGTGTATACACTTATGTAGTAATTATGCTAACGTGTTAGGGATAAGGAAGGTTGAATTTTGAGGAAGTGTACCCACATTTGTGTGGAGGGAGACCTGACCAAGATTCAAACCCTGAGCTTCCTCCTCATGATTGGCAGTACAGTCAGTTAGAGAGTGGCGGGTTAAATACATTATTGAGTTCCATTTGATAGGGAAGGGGAAGGGGGGTTATTTCACAACAGGTATCTGGAAACTTGGGGTTGTGAGAAATCAGGTCAAACAAATTAAGACGCTGGAGTGAACTGTAAGAGGGCACAAACTTTGTGTAAATTGAATTTAAAGTTGGTTAAAACCCAACCGATGGTGGAGAATTTGGTATAAAATCATATTAAATAAAACAGTGTTCAGTATTATAAAAGGAAAGAAAAACTGCGAAAAAATTATGTGGAATAAATTGCCAAATCCTTCTTTTTTTTTTTTAACTGTCTGTTTGAAATTTCCATTGGGAAGCTTGCATGGTAAAAAGTATTTACTCACTATTTAGTTTTGAATACAGAAATCGACAAATTTTTTTGAACTAACATATTTTCCCCCTAATACCACAGCGATAAAACTATGCCGACTTAATTTAAGTAAAGCATTTTTTCTCTTAATATTCCTTTGACAGTCGTAGTGCGACATCTTTCTCTTAATATTCCTTTGACAGTCGTAGTGCGACATACGCTTGATTTGATTTTGGAACTTAACTGAAGAAAAGTCAAATAACTTATGATGGGAACACAAATCCTTAATATGGCTAGGTATTTTGTTTTATTGCTTGTTTTTTTATTTATAATTTATTTTTACTCTTGTGGACCTGAGCCCTGGGACTATGGTACCAATATCTGTCACCGCCCCTCATGGTGAACCTGTACTGCAGGACTATGGTATCAATAGTCGTCAATCCAACCACCCCTCGTGGTGAACCTGTACTGCAGGACTATGGTATCAATAGTAGTCAATCCAACCACCCCTCGTGGTGAACCTGTACTGCAGGACTATGGTACCCATAGTCGTCAATCCAACCACCCCTCGTGGTGAACCTGTACTGCAGGACTGTGGTACCAATAATCATCACTCCACCCAACCCTCGTGGTGAACCTGTACTGCAGGACTATGGTACCAATAGCTATCACCACCCCACCCACCCCTTGTGGTGAACCTGTACTGCAGGACTATGGTACCAATAGTCATCATCATCCCTCCCACCCCTCGTGGTGAACCTGTACTGCAGGACTATGGTACCAATAGTCGTCATCCCACCCACTCCTCGTGGTGAACCTGTAATGCAGGACTATGGTACCAATAGTCATCATCATCCCACCCACTCCTCGTGGTGAACCTGTAATGCAGGACTATGGTACCAATAGTCGTTACTCCACCCACCCCTCGTGGTGAACCTGTAATGCTAGGACTATGGTACCAATAGTCGTCACCCCACCCACCACCCCTCGTGGTGAACCTGTACTGCAGGACTATGGTACCAATAGTCGTCAATCTAACCACCCCTCGTGGTGGGCCCGGCTATGTTTTTGATACTATTTAGGAAACAATGAACTCTCCTGAGTTGTTCATGATACAGCTTTGGTACTATAATACGTTATATTTGTAGGGATAGTGGCTCGTTATTTATTCACCACTGAATCATAATAATAATTATAATAACCCAAGCAGGTAGTAAGACGTGCTAAAAAAATATCACCCGCTTTGATGATCGAATGGTCTAAGGTGTGCATCACTCTCGCAATAAACTCGACTTTTGATGGCTGGGAGATCAGGGATTGAATCTTGGCTGGATGTGCCGTTGGGTGTTATTTCTTAAATCGTTTCGCACATCCTCAACACAAATGCAGCTCTATAGTCTTCAAATCTCACCTTTCTCTTAGCATAATTAATATATTTACGTATAACTCAAGCAATATTGCTCCATTGAATGTACTTTCAGTTCAGATTTAGAAAATCTAGTAACATTTAAAGAAATATTCATATTCCTGAACCGGTGTAATTTTAACTCAAAGCAAGTATTTAGTTATTATAACCTTTCTCTGAGAAAAAAAATGTGTAAGTCTTGATTTGTATTCCCTTCACTATTTCATTTCCGTGATTTGATTGTGATCAGGTGAAACTTTTGGACGCCTTGACGAGAGAAGAGGTGCTATTGATGCCAAACATCAAGTGGATCTCGCTACCAAACCTGCCGGAGACGTGAGAAAATATTTTCTAGTAAAATAATAAATATGTAAATAGTGTTTTGAATAAAAATTAATAGCTGTTTATTTTTGAGTTGAACAAAATTAGAGTAGGCCTCTTGATTTATTAGATTTTTTTTTACCTACTACAGATATACCTCGCTTAAAGGTTTGGTTCTATGTCACTACCTTTAAGCTGATCAAAGCTTATTTTTTTCACTTTCCAGTGCATATAAAAGCTAAAAATAAATTTAAACTATAAATTTTAAGTTTGCAATAGCTCAAGGCTTAAAAAAAAAGATGCTAAACTAAAAATAATAAACAAAAAAAGTGCTGCAGTACTATATTTCTAACCTTAAAACCATGGGAAAAAACCTTAAAAGCAAGGCAAGCGCAAGCACTAAGTGAAAAGTGTTGTATTAGTAGTAAAAATATTTATCGGATAAATTCGCTTTTATGGCCGCATACTCTAAGGCGTTACGTTCACAATGGGCTAGGTTCCTTATGATAGGAAGATTTTGAGATATGAATCTGGAACCAATGTTCTGAGTGACTTTTCCTAAACAGTTTTCCACTCTTGGGGTTCGGACCCCCATCAGGTATTTTCAGGGAGAGTTTTTTCTAAGTGGTTCTCCACATAATGCAAATCTGGGTACACACCTTCTGAAATTGAACCTTCTTCATCCCTAACACGGTGCATATAACCCAAACAGGTGGATACAATGCTTTAAAAAAAACAGACTTGGTGCACCCTATCGTTGTTTTTTCTTTATCTTTTCAAGTGAATTCACTTTCATTCTTTCTTGATTATCCTCATCACGATTTTTACAGGGGGTTCGACTGACCCCTGGACCCTCCCCCTCGAATCAGCGCCTGATTTTAGGGAAGTGTTGTACACGACATACTTTGTACACATTGTCACATATGCAGTAAAAACGTGGACAATGAATGTGAGAGAGACTAGGAGAGTGGAGGACATGGGAATGAAGTTTGTGAGGAGCATGTTAGCCATCACGAGGAGAAACAAGGTTAGGAGTGAAGTTATGGAGGGAATAATTAGGGTACAGGGAGTAGATGAGATAGTAGAGGAAGCAAGACTGAGATGTTTGATCATTTAATGAGGATGGAAAAAGAAAGGATACTAAAGAAAATGTTGGAAATGAAGTATGTAACAAAAAGACCGCAAGGGAGGCCAAGAAAGAGATGGAAGGAGCAGATAACAGAAAGTGTACAAGTGCGAGGAGAAGAATGGGAGAAATTAAAGGAGGAAGAGTGGTAAAAAGATAGATGAAGATTGAGGCATTTTACTAAACTGACCCTGCCATAGGCTGGAAACATTTGATGATGATGACAATTAGTTCTTGAGATTGTTTTAATATGTGTATGTTTCGAGATGTATCATATTTATTGTTAATCACAGGTGATGTTTAAAGATGCTTTTACAACAGTGCCTTAAGTGTTTGGTCATACTCTGCAGTTAGGATCTCGCAGTTTGTTGTGTTTCCATTCTGCACGTTGACGATGTTGCACAGAACACCTTTGAGACAGGTGTCGTCGCAACCGCTGGCCGGGGAGGTATCGGCTTGCTTAACATAAAACCTGAACAGAAAGGTTCAACAAGTATAAATATAGTCTTTGGTTTGGGGTGAATACAATTATTGGAGTTTGTTAAATATAAGGTTGGATTTCTGTATAAAATATTGTTCAATAGAATTTTTTTCTCGGGGAAAAAAAACCCTCAAATTTGAGTGAAATAGTAATTTCTATATAAAACTTAAAGCTAAAAATTATTCCTTTTTTATTTTTAAGTATTTGCCTTTATTAATTCAAGTTTAAAAGAATAATTAGACAATTTTGTGAAATGATTTAATTTTTATTTCGTGTGTGTACTATACATTCAAAAATGCTAAATTAAACTTTTAATATGGTTTGATAGTCATTTTAGTGTTCTAATTATAATTAAACTTTTGTAAAATCATGTCCTGCGAAATTTAGGTGTGTCTCAGAACAAATTATATCGTACATTTGATTTAAAGAAGTATTCGATGTAAGAACATGTGATTTAATTTCAAAATCTAATTTTTCTGAAATACAAATATTTATTTTTACCTACAAATATAAAATCTGAACCTTAAAAAACATAACTTGCATAAGACAGAACATTGACTGTGCTGTAGTGTTAAGATTATTTTTTTCCCCTTCAATTCTGAATTTTTCACATTATGTGTTAAATAAAATGTTTTGGGGTCTGGTAGTCAGGTTTGTATATAATTATTTTGGGTAGAGCTATTAACAATCATCATAATAGCTCTTTAAAAGAATCCCCCTTTGATCAAAATTTATTGAGATTCTCTGCCCTTTCTACAGTAGCCCCGTGGCTTCTTTGGTGCTGACTGACAGCTAAAAGCTTTGAAAAGTTACCAGACCAAATTATGTATCCCTACGCCAAACCGTATGATTTGCAAAAACATGTGTTTATCAGCTGTCATGTCTGATGGTCAAAATTTAGGTATATACTGTCAGAAGTCAACTGTGAGCTGTCAGTCAGCACCAAAGAAGCCATGGGGCTACTGTAGTTATAAATACTGATACATTGGTGGTTTTTTAAGACTGTCTTTATTTATTTTTTCTTTGTTGCTTGTTTTATAGTTTAAAAAAGAGGAAGTTTGTTTTTATCATAGCGTTTTATTACCTGTTCGGGCTATACACATATATACTTATTATACTAATCTGTTAGGGAAGATCTAGGTGCTAATTTAGTGGAAGTGTACCCACATTTGTGTGGAGAGAAAAAATAGTGGAAAACCTGACCGCAGTGTTACAAGTCATTTATTTTCTCTTTGTGTTAAAATACTCACTTTGCCTTTCTCCCACACAAACACAAGCGAGATAAGATTACAGTTTAGCCAGCCATGGAAAAAGCAGTGATTAAAAAAAAAACTTATATTTTGTCTTGGACCAGTACATTTTAATATTTAGTGGTAGTAACAAGACCACCATCTTCCTCAACTTTTTGAGAAATAAACCAATGATTTTTTATCAAATGCCCTTTTTTATTTATCTCGGTAGAGTAACATAATATACAATTTTATACTAATATTTAATATTCAGTGGATTTTTATTCTTTAGCTATTTCGAAAGTATGATTTTTATCGCTAGAGTTACACTATTATGAAAACTCATTAATCAAAATAAACTATTACGTTTGCCTAAAAGGCACAGTAATTAATTGTTTTAACTGTAATTTTCCTATGATAAGTTTGTAATACAATCACCTTGGCTCGGCTCTATTCCATCTTCTTCTCTGCTCTCTCATTATATGGGACACTGTCCACAACACTTTCTTCACTTATTTCAATTTTAGAATCTCATAATTACTAAGAAATCTTCAATTAATTTTGTTAGCAAAACACCTTTCCCACAATAATAGTCATTATTTGTTTAGATTGAATCCAAAGATAACTATAAACAAACCCACTAATAAACAAGTTCACTATAAAAATGACATTTACACGGCCCTCTTGATGTCAGACCATGATATGCAATAATACATTTTAGAGCTTGTGGGGAAAAAAGAAACCTTTAGCCTTTGAAGTGAACAGAACAGTTTTGTATGTCTACTCCAATCGGTTAATGTGTATAGTAGTGCATTTGAAAGACGGGCTTGGGTAAGGTGTCGGATTTCTGTAATGGGGGTCCGGGGCTCAATCCTCAGTCCCGGCACAGATTTATCTGACTGCCCAAACCCTTCCTTCACCTCTGACAAGACATCTTGTGAATGTGGGGAATGCCAGGCCTCCACCGTGGTTCGGATCCCACGTTAAACTGTAGGTCCTCCATTTCATATCACAATCAACCTACCATTAAACATTAGCGTAAGTGCGTATAACCCGAATGGGTAGTAAGACACGGTGCTAATAATAATATTAGAACAGCTTATGAAGGGGGTGTCAGGTTTAACATATGTTAGCGTTATTTAAGTCACGCCTGTGTAACTCGTTACCAAATTGTAAGTTAACATTTAATTTTTATTTGGTTCACATTGGTAGTTTTATGACCTAAACACGCCAATCTTGGTTAGTACTTGACATTACCTGTAATACTGCCGCATGAGCGCGTGGTCACGAGCCATACTGTGAGTCAATGAACTCAGTGCTTGAGGGAGCAGCGTGGACACTCCGAAAGCTTCCCTCATCGAATACTCTAAAAACCACTTTGGGTTGATCTTAGGGCTGAGGTTGGCGTCTGTCAGGTTGTAAATCCATGTCTCAGCATCGAGGACATACTGGAATCATTTGAGTATCAAATATTATATTGTTATTGGAGCAGTTGTTGTTGGCCATTTCCAAATATTTAATAGTTCATAAAAATTACCTAGTTATTAATATCTATGTTTTGTTTGAGATTTTAGAGCTAAGAATTGGGGTATCGAGAATTGTGATATTAAGGTGGTTAATGAAAAAGTAACAATCTCTTTTCAGGTCACACGACTTAAAATACAAAGGTCTGTTTCGTTTTCTCAAACTACTTCTATATTCTCTCTAAGCCTATACTCCCTTTAGCCCTTCACCCACATGTCATTAAGAAGGAGGGAAAAGAAAACTACCAAACTTCTGATCTCTAGGTAAAGAGGAAATCTCACTCACTGCCAGTTCTCAAATATCTTATAATTTTCTGTCGTGAACCTATTAAAGAATTACTAAATCTAAAGCTCTTTTTCATCAACACTAGTCTCATAGCTATGCGAATATGCTCAAAAATTTGTTGAAAGTTAGCAAATGTCATGTTTTTACATTATTATTTTTTTGTTAATAAAACTCTAACTATTGACATCTTTCGACCTTATTTTTGGCGTGAAATATATTTTGAAATAATGCATCTTATAATTACCCCGCGACAATTTCTTGCTTGCCGAAACTGTCCCCTTAAGATCGATTCTGCATTTTTTTACAGTTCTAGTAATAATTGAGATTATCGAGGGATCAAGTTTTTAAATCCTTAGTGCATAAATCAATTTTATCAGTTAGGTGTCCTTATTAACCAGTGAGTTAGGGTCCACGGTGTAGATCCTGTAGTTGGGGTTAACGTTAGCGTTGGCCGTCCCACTCTCACCGTTGAACAATACGCTGTTTGCTCGAGTGAGGTCGCTCACCGAGTGGAACACCTGAAACTCATCCGTGTGGGTGTGGCCGTTAAACTGGGCTGTAATTGTATTTTCAAACCTGCAAAATAAAATAAAATTTTATAAATTATTATTGGTATGTTTCGGTTTCCCACCGAATAATTTATGGAGCTTTTCTGTGAGGTGTTAGCGTCCATCGTCACAAAAAAAAATATTGATTTGGTCCTAAAAAAAGGTTTAAGACTAAAAACACAAACCGTTTTAATAAAGCATCTTTAAATCTCAAATTTTAGAAAAAAATTAATGAATATAGGAGGAAGTTTAAATAGTAATTAAATGGTTCACGATTTTTGTTATAATACATTAATTATAACATTCATAGGCCCAGTTAAGTGGTAAATTAATGATAAAGGGTCTCTATATTAAGTTGTTGTTTTTTATAATCAAGTTTAGGCTGAACCACAATAATCAGCATTAGAGAAATTGCATTTCAAAATTATTAAATAAAAAAAATCTTTTGAATTTGATATATTTATCACATCTTGGACATCCTAAAAGCGTTGAAGACTCCATTCATAGTTGTAACATAATATTACCTGCTAAGGATGTTAATCAAATGGGGTAAATGGATCAAAAAAAGATGTGTATATAGTTATATTTCAAAATCATTTTCAAAGCAAAACTAACAATAATAATCTTAAATAAGAATTAGAAAAACCATTATTACTATTTTTTTAAACTCATTTCAATAGATCATTACAGGTGCTTCGATCTTGGAAGTCTGTACTAAACACACTAAATATAAGATCAACCCGTTGGGATGGTCAATCGCGCACCCCATTTGGCCGGAAACAATTGAACGGTAGGAGAAGTGCAATTGAGAGAAGTTCTCCTCGCCGCCTGAATCTTTGACTCCCCTCTATACTGGCGTAGGTGAGCAAAGTTTCAGGTGTGTGAGTGGGACAATTCGACCACACTTTTGAGGAGAAGAGGAGATCTGGGTAGGTGTACCTCACCATCATCCACAGTCATATTTCGACAGAAAGGAGCTATATTCATTCGTCAAGTCTTGTGATCTTTGCTGGATTATATCAATATTAATGACAAATAAAATCTATGTTACAACAACAAATGTTTAGTTTTTTTCTAGACGTTTCTCCCTACCAAAATCCTAACCTAACCTACCTACTCGTTAGCTTCTTTTGTTTTGTATTTTTAACAAAGATCAATACTATGTTTGTAAACACTTTGCTGAAAATTGATACTATGATCTTCAGAGAAGAACACACGTGCTAACAGATCGGCTAAGGAATCACACTTAAAAAAAAGAAGTATTTCCACGTTTGTTTAACACCAAGCTCACTGGACTACAAATTAAGCTAAATCAGTATTGTGTCTGCATACTGAGCTAACAATCCCAGGTTTTATTCCTGATGGCTAAAAAATACAGCATTGGTGAATTACTAGTTTTCCCTTTATCAATGATGATTTAACGAATGAGGACTGGATGTTGTGTCTGTTTTAGATATAAGTTAGTTTAAAAGTCGTGTGCTGATATAATTACTCGGTTCAGAAAGTGCGCGTTAATTACTTTTTAAAAAAAATGAAAAATTAATTTTAAGAAGTGTGGATAAGGAAATTTTATTTAGAAGGATGAGTTTGGGGAGAGAGGATGGAAAAACCACTGACAAATTACACACAGTGAAAAATTATCCTTATCACGCCTGGTTTGAAATTGAACCTTGACCTTGTTGAACGTAATCGAGTTCCTTACAAGACTGATAGCTTAGACTCTTTAGAATATCTGACTCGATACATATGATAGGGCCGCCATGCACCCGGAAAAACGAGAAGTTATGCGCCAAGCAAATAATGGTAATCTAGTATAAATATGTGTGTGTAATGTTCATTTTTTCAACACAAAAAGTTATAGTAGTGGAAACAACACCAAAAATAAAAATCCTATGCCAAATTATACTATCTGATTAGGGAAAACTTCATTCACAAATGTTACTTACTCTATGGCATTAGGAACTCGAAAGTTCATTGATACACTTGAAGGGTACGCCAGCTATTCCTATTTTGAGCTAGTTATATCTAGTCAACCTCACTACATCCTATCCCTATCTTGAGCTAGTTCTATCCAGTCCACCTCATTACAGCCTATCCCTATCTTGAGCTAGTTCTAGCCAATCCACCTCACTACACCCTACTGTATCTTGAGCTAGTTCTAGCCAATCCACCTCACTACACCCTACTGTATCTTGAGCTAGTTCTAGCCAATCCACCTCACTACACCCTACTGTATCTTGAGCTAGTTCTAGCCAATCCACCTCACTACACCCTAATGTATATTGAGCTAATTCTAGCCAATCCACCTCATTACATCCTATCTCTTTCAGGTTAATTCTATTTCTCTACCATTGTGATTTATGAAACTTGATTACTCTAACAATGCCTTGTGTTGAGTACAGGATATGCTACCTCCTCAACTCCCTGGTATGTTCATCACTTTTTTTGGACCAATCATCTTCACAAGCACCTTGGTTTCGAACAATGTCACAAATGGTACAGTTGTTTTAAATCCCTCTGGGCTATATAAGTTGGTTCTGGCTAGTAAGTAACAGGTCGTGTTGGTAAGTGAGTGACCTGTCGATGATCTTGTGGTATTCCCGACTCCATGTGGGTAAGCAACTCTGCATCTGTATGTGGTACAAGAGGTGCACCTTCTCGCCATCCTGCTCCGCTTGAAGGAGCGTCTCGGCGAGCCACTTGAGCTGGCCATATGGGTCCTCGGAGCCTAGCGCCATCCAACTAAAAACACATGTCGATCATTCAGGTAGCATTTGAGGAAATATTTTATTTGTGGGATGAAAAATAAATCTGTTGTTCGTGTTGAAACATTGACTTTGGTTGTAAGAGAGGCCGAGAAAGTTGAGACCACGAGACATAAGTTATCTGGGAAAGAGTGAGGGTACAGGGAGTGCATGAGATAGTAGAGGAAGCAAGACTTGAGATGGTATGGACATGTAATGAGGATGTTGGAGTACATGAGATAGTAGAGGAAGCAAGGGTGAGATGGTATGGTCATGTAATGAAGAAGGAAAAGGAAATAATTTCAAGGATAATGGTGTGTGTAGATGAAGTTTGAGGGAAAGGGAGAAGCATATAACAGCAAGTTTGTGAGGGAGAGAAGAGTGGTGGAAAGAGAGAGGAAGATGGAGGCACTTTATTAAACTGTCCCGGTCACAGGCTGGAAACACTTCACGAGGAATATGAGACTACAAATATAAATCCGACAATGTTCTTTTTTTTTTACTTTAATTGAAAGTTTAAACAGTAAGTACAACACTCTTGAAATAAAATGTGATCAAATTGAATAAATTATTGAAAAAATAACTGCTACTGTGGTGCCATAGTATCCTTTCTAATAACTTTGGCCACCTTGCTGTTCATCGAAAGACTTAAGTACAGAGTAATTCAACAAAAAAAAGTATGTCACAGATTATGAGATAAATTTTGTCTCTTGTTTCTAGCCCATTCCCTTCTGAGTAAATCAAAATTATCATAACTCTACCAATGCTGTATTAGGTAGTTTAGTTATTCACCATCTTCATTACACGCTTGCAATTTATTGTTCACTCCCATCACTTAAGAAATTCATTTCAGACAACAGATGTCAACACGATTTGTAATATCTGAGGCCATTCTGCACTGGCATCGGACCAAATTTTTCACGTGAAAGTATTTTTAGAATGTACGAAAACATTTTATTAGCATCAACCCTGGTAACAGTTTACTGTTTTATCAGTTTTATTCTATAAGTATGGAAGTTATCTTTCATTAAAGGCAGTTACAGCTCACACGATCACATACCGATCGATACCTCTAGTAACTTTTCTAACTCTCGTGTAAGGTCCTTCCTATGAAAATTGACTTGCACATAATCTGCTAATAAATGCCATTTTAACTAACATAATGCCTAAGGTCAAATAAAGTCCGTTAACCGTAGGAATTGTTTTCTGAAAGGCCTTTTTCCCTACCAGAAATCTATTATATAGTAGGATATTGGTAGGAGAAAAGACCTTTCAGAGAGTAATTCTTACCGTGAATGGAGTATAACATCTAAAGTAGTTTTTTCTATGCTAGATTCAATATTTTAAAATTTATTTTGTATAAAGCGATAGATCTGGCTTTTAGGTTACTACTTTCATTCCCAGAAAGTTAATTTGGATGAATGTTAAAAAAAGGTCATAACTAATTAACATTGAAATGAGGATAGAAAGGTGAGACCTAAAGATATAAACCCCTTGCAAGTACATGATGAGGATATTGACGATGTTGGGAGGAATTGGGTGTCAGGTAAAGGTTGAATTGCGGGCTTATTTTTAATTTACTTAAAGACTAAAGGGTTAGTTATTTAGGTTAATTTATAAAACGATAATCTTGGCTCAAAATAGTGTGGCAGTGTAATGTGATAATTTACAAACGGAATTGTTTTCATACTAACAAGTTGGATTTGTATCCGACTACATTATTTAGAATAATGACTCTGAATCCGGGTTGGAGAAGTAGTGTGTAGAAACCACCCTGTAGTATGGTTTGTTTGGCCTCGTCTGTGATGTACGGAGACCAGAGTTCAGCTACCAACTCGTACAGCCATTTTGACGAAACATCATCATCAACGTATAATGGTGCATATCTAACAAAGAAACATTTATTTCAAAATATTAGTTTTATCTACTATTCCGGGCTATATATATATATATATATATATATATATATTAGCACCGTGTATTACTACCCGTTTGGGTTATACGCTTTAAGTACTAATTACTCTAATGGGTTAGGAATTGGGAAGGTTGAATTAGAGGAAGTGAACCCGCATTTGCGTGGAGAGAGAGTGGAAAAACCACCCCCAGTTCACCCGACAGAGATTCGAACCTCGATCTCCCCGTCCTCAGCAGTCGAGCTCAACACGACAAGCGGGTTAGCCAACTACGCCACCGAGGCGGGTTTCCGGGCTATAATTAAGTGTACTGATACACTAATGGGTTAGAGATGAGGAAGGTTGAATTTAGGAAATTTGCATGGACGAAGAGTGGAAAACTTTTTTTTTTAATCACCTGACCAGGATTTAAACCCTGATCTTCCTGTTATTGGCATTCCAGTCTAATGCGAGAGTGACACCTTTGACCATGTAGCCACAGAAGGAAGGTTTATTAGCTTGTTAATAGTAACCATACAATTAAAGTTAAATCTAACACATCAAAAAGTGAATTCCCTGCATCTCACCCCCTTTAGAAACTTTTTTTTTTTCCAAATAACAAAAACTTGTTCGGGTACTTACTGGTTAACAGGCGTGGGCTCGTGATTTCCGAGAGTAAAGATGATGGGTACATCCCCAAAGGTCTCCTTGACTGCGTTGACAACTGCCGTGATGGTTTTAGTGTTGTTCTCTTGGCTGGTCTCCCACACTCCGTGATCCACAAAATCTCCAGTCATGTACACGTAATCGATACTCTGGAATTTTGAAAGGTTTAAGGGATCATCTACGAATTATGTAACGCTTATTTCTTACATTTTTAACCTTCCTCCTCCCACTCCCACCTCTCCCTGTTACAACTTGTGTCGCGTAACTTCTCAGCATATGTAATTATTCCACCGAGAAATTTTTGTGACACTAAAAAGATTCAACTCTGAATTGAAAATTATCTTCAAGTAAGTTTTTTTTTAAATTATATTTGGAAGAAGGTACAGTAGTGGGGGATAAAAAAACATAAAAGGAACAAACACAATATGGCCTTTTACAATGAAAAGAAGAACACAGTTCACACTTTAACATTGCTGCCACTGGACAAAGAGGTAATGGTTGTCTCTTGAAGAAAATAGATTGTCACCGCCCAATCCCCCGACCTAGGTTTCATTCTATCAGGAGGGAGTGTGAAACACGCAACACAACTTCATACCCTTCCCCCCCCCCCCCCCCG
>CABFVX010001134.1:7692-56416 GCA_902151425.1 Timema shepardi | reverse complement strand
TTACTACCCGTTCAGGTTATACGCTTTTAAGTATTAATTACGCTAATGGATTAGGAATTGGGAAGGTTGAATTAAAGGTAGTGAACCCGCATTGGCGTGGAGGGAGAGTGGAAAACCATTTAGGAAAAACCACCCCTAGTTCACCCGACCGAGATTCGAACCTCGATATCCCCGTCCTCGGCAGTCGAGCAGCTCAACACGACTAGCGCGTTAGCCAACTACGCCACAGAGGCGGGTATCTCAACTGTTGGACGGTAAATTATTTCACATTTTCAAAGAAAAGTATACTACTTTTTAAGTCTTAATAGCAATTATCAGAGCAATTATAATTCACTCAAAATAAAATAAAATAAAATAAATTATTTGTTGTATGGGATGTATTTTTTATTGAAACAGTCACATTTTACATTATCATCATTATTATTATTAGTCATTGCGTTTTGATAGTTTTCATTTTATTTTATACTAATTTATATGATTTATTTGAAAATTAAATCTTTTTCAAAGAAACATTGTTATTATTTATGAAATATTATTTGTTTTTGTAAAATAAACATAATTACACATTAAACTTTTTATTAAAAAGTGGTGGCCTATACTGTTGTTTTTTGTTAAAATATAAACTGATTTTTGTTTTTTTTTTTTTTTAATATTCAGGAAATTCAAAATGATCGAGCGGGATATTAAGGAGGTTTAATTACAATTAATAGTTAATTTATTTTTTTATCACCTCATCTTACTACCTGTTCAGGTTGTACATATATATATATGATACGCTAATGGGGTAGAGATGAGGAAGGAAGCATTTTTTTTAGAGTTAATCTACCCATATTCGTGTGGATGGAGAGGGGGAAACCATTTAAGTAGAAACCGTCATCAGCATGACAGTCCAACATGAGAATGATGCCTTAGACCGTTCGGCCCCTGAATTGAGTTTAAAATAGTTTACGATTTGTTTACAAGTTAATATTTTACACACCATTGGTCACACATTTTAAGTTGTCAGACTCACAACAGACTGTATCATAGATGATGAGGTCAAGGTTCGTATCGCTGGTAGGTGCACATTTGATTCATTGCTGTGACCTTCTTTGGTGGTCGCATGGGCCAAGGTGTCACTTTGGCGATAGAACAGACTGTCGATGAATGAGAGATCAGGTTTTGAATCCTGGCCATGTGTATCGAAGAATATTTTTTTCTCTGCACAAATGTTAGTTCAATTCTTCTCAATTTCAGATTACTCATCCCAAATAGATTAGTATAAATATGTGGACATATTAAGAAGTGATGCACAAACAAAAATTGCTTTGGGGTTCTCATTTTCTCTCCACACTGTAAGTGCGCTTCTCAAAAACCACATTCCTCCTTCTGGCCCTAAGATTAAGCTGTCATTAAACTTGGTGATAAAATTACTAACTACAGCAAAAATGTTTATGTTTGTAGATATTAATATGGTGTTGGTGTAGCTTATTTTAAGATAAGTGCATTATTTGCTGATAAAATAGTTTTACAGGCTGGTCATCAAAATAACTGGTTTTTCAGAAGTACACTTTTTCGGTAAAATATAGAACCCTTGATTCAGTCCAATTTTCATAAGAAGGATCTTTCAAATACAAACACATTTTTTTCACCTCCAACATTGGTGACATTTAATTTCCATATTGGCCTGAATATATCGCACTGTTTTTTTCTCCTAAAAATTCCTTTCGAAAAACAGTACTTGTTTTATATGCGCAGCTCATTTAAATTTTATTTTTCATGTAGAACACCTTCACATGGGTGACCTGGTGGTCTAGGGGTAAGGTGTCGGACTTCTGTGCTGGGGGTCGGGGGTTCAATCCTCGGTCCCGGTACAGATTTATCTGATTACCAAACCTTGCCTTCACCTCTGACAAGACGTGTATTAATCACAACTTGTGAATGTGTGGAATGCCAGGCCTCCACCGTGGTTCGGATCCCACGTTAAATTGTAGGTCCTCCATTTCATCTCACAATCACCCTACCATTACACATTAGCGTAAATGCGTACAACCTGAATGGGTAGTAAGACGTGGTGCTAATAATAATAATAATAATAATAACACCGTCACAATTTTCAGGTCGTTGATGTGTTAAGCCATACTTTAGTCAGAATAATACAGTATATTGTTATTTTATTGGTAGTGATAATATCTATCGAAATTGACAGCTGTAGATCACATGACTTGACATATGAATACATGAAAATAAATCTAGTAACTTTTGCTAGCAGTAAGATAAGGTTTTCCTTGTGCTGGACTGTACTGAATAAAGTGCAATGTCACATCCAAACAAATAACTCCAAATTTCAATTCTTCTTGCTCCAGCACCTACTAGTGATTAGTTGACGGGATAGCTGTGTTGTAATTTTCAACCACAATTATTTGTATTTCCTTAGGGTTTATTTTCAAAACATCAGCATGTTAAGTGATGTCATTGCTTGATTTATCGTATATTGTTTTGTTTACTGAAGATCAAATTTTAAAAAGACTGAAACTTATTTCATGCTTCACACTTGTCCAGGAATGAGGTGTCCCCCCCACCCCCACCACCACCTATATATATATATGTTAACCATTTTCTAGAATAACGCTGATGCATTTCCTTAAAATTCATCCACGTGTACATTTATGCTTTTAAAACTCGCCATAAATGTTATAAAATGTAACTTCTTCCACGACTCGCTTCGGTGGCCACATAGTCTAAGACGCCATTCTTGCAATTATTTAGATGACAGGAAGATTGTGGTTTAATCCTGATCGAGTGTAGGACTACTGAGGTGGGTTTTTTTTTCTTCATAAAATTGTTTTTCACTCTCCCTCCATGCAAATGTGAATATACTTCCTCTAAACTCAACCGTCCGCATTTTTAATCATTTAGCGTAATTATTACAAAGGCGTATAACCCAAATGGTTACACAATATTATTATTATTTATTTGAGGTATTTAACGTGCACTTTCCGAACTGACATATCAACACACAACTTACAAACTAACTTAAATATAGAATAGACACAACATCCAGCCCCCCCCGGCCGTTAATTCATCACTGTGAAAGGGCAAACCCACATTTAACTTGTGATAAAACTTTTCAGCCATGCCAGGAATCGGACCAAGCACTCTTAGTTTAGTAGACAGACACACTACCGACTGAGCTAAGGTGTCAGATCACAATATTATCAACACCATAACTGCCCGTTAAAAAAATTCAAACTCTAAATCTGAAGAATATTAAAAATTGAATCTTGAATTTGAAACATGTGTTTATTAAAATTTAGTCTTGCTGAAACATTATTTTCACAATTTTAGTTTGATTGATTCTTACATATTGCATATTTTGTCTACATACTGATAAATCTCGATACAATTTCTTATCACTAACGTTTATTCGACACCAAGTCGAACTCTGTGTCAAGTTGTTCACACTTGCTCAGATCCCCACTTTCCACGGTTACGATTTCGCAAAGTCTCTCCTTGAGACAGGCGTCGTCGCAACCCTTCGCCAAGGACGGGTCACCGTTTTTCACGTAGAACCTGCGTGCACATTCATATGTGGTATTACACAAAATAGTACAATAATTTATTTTTTTTCATAGTTAAAATTTGTATAGTCACCGTCATACTTTGGCGTTAGCGAGGAACACATGCCTTAAGGAAGCTTAGCATACTTCTCAAACATTCTACAGTCCAATTTCCTTATAAAGGACCTTTTTTATTTATTTTATATTTATTGATAATATATATTAAAAGTGACAGCTGGAGATCCTATGATTTAACAGATGAATATGTGAAAGTAAATCCTGTAACTTTTCTAGCTGTCAGATAAGGAAGGGCCTTCTTATCAAAATTATACTGTATATCACTCTTGTGTTGGTTAAGAGTTATTTATTTAAAACATTGTAACTTTTGCTAGGGAGTGTATATAATTTTGATAAAATACATACTAAAAAGAGTAGTGTCCTACAAAGGGGTTATATTTAGCTTGTGGCATTGAAAATCAATAGAAATTAAATATAATAAATAATAATGAATACTAGTGACTTGGAATCGATTACTGTACAGATGAAGTTATAAGCAGGATGGTTATGGGGAAGGGAGCATATAGAAAGGTGAGGGAATTACTGACAGCGGGAAGAATCCCGATTGAGTTAAGGAAGAGGTTTGTGGAGTGTGGAGTATGGAGTATGGAGTGGTGTGATGTATGGATCCGAGACGTGGACAATTATAAAGAGAGAACAAAGTTATTTGGAGGGTCTTTTAAATGTGATTTTGGAAAAGAGTGGAAGAGGTTAAAGTGATGGATAGGGTGAGAAATGAGGAATTGTTTCGGATGATAGGATTAAGGATGATAACGAAGAGAGAGAAAAAATGTTTGGTTGAGCCACACATTATGTAAGTATTGTTTATTGAAGAGGAAGAAGATACCAAGAAACTAAGAAGTTACAATAGTATTAAAGAACATGCTAAGGACCAAGGAAAATGAAAGATTGTCCATTTGATACCTGTCTCAGAACAGATTCACAGAAGAAAAATGAATTAATGCAATACATTTATTACAATTTTATATATTTATATTAAATATATATTATGTTAAATGTGGGCTAACATCTTCCTTCAATGCCTCCAGTTCTGAAGATGATGCATGGCATCGAAACCAAGTCAAATGAAATATATTTTATTGGTTACTGTACTCAAAAGTTAAAAGAAACAGTGATATTAAATGCTTAATATGTACATGTTGTAAAGAACACGTTTTCCCCTGTGACTAAAAATAAATAAATTATTGTAAAAAATACTGTAAATGTAAAATTACAATACATATTACATGATCATTCTTTACCTATTTCCTCTTTTAGGAAGTTGTGGTTTGCATGTTTCACACTCTCTCCTGATGCATTCCGATAGAATGAAACCCAGGTCGGGGTATTTGGGGGTAACAATCGGTTTTCTTTTAGAGGAAACCACTACCTCTTTGTCCATTGGCAGCAATGTAAAGTGTGAACTGTGTTCTTTTTTCTTTTTTATTATTTAACACCGCGTCTTACTACTCGTTTGGGTTATATGCTTTAAGTACTAATTACGCTAATGGGTTAGGAATTGGGAAGGTTGAATTAGAGGAAGTTAACCCGCATTTGCGTGGAGGGAGAGTGGAAAACCATTTAGTAAACACCCCNCCCCCCCCCCCAGTTCACCCGACTTCCTTTATTCAAACCTCGATCTCCCCGTCCTCAGCAGTCGAGCTCAACACGATTAGCGCGTTAGCTAACTACGCCACCAAGGCGGGTAACTGTGTTCTTCTTTTCATTGTAAAAGTCATATTGTGTTTGTTCCTTTTATGTGTTTTTATCCACCTTTCCTGTACCTTTTTCCAAATAAGTATTACAAAATACATATTACATGTTATACATCAGTTATATCAATTAAAATTGTACTAAACTCATTCATCTGTAATTTAAAATTTGTTAAATACTGTCCCCTCACATGCTTCTGCTTCATCTGAGTTTTCGCTGATCCGAACAAGCTCCGGTCCCAATTAGTTCGGATTAACGAGATTATACTTAACGGATAATGGGAAGTTTATGCTACCTGTAATATTCCTGAAGCAAGGTGTGGTTGGCGGCCATGCGATGAGCCAAGGAGTCCAGCTGAGCTGGCAACAGGTTCGCCACTCCATACTCGTCTCTGAACGAGTAAAGTTTAAACCAATCAGGGTCCTGATCTGGCTTAGAGTTGGCATCGGTCAGGTTGAAAATCCACATGTCCGAGTCGACAACGTTCTGTGTAAATATGAGAAGGTTTAACATTTATGCATATAACTTGAACAGGTAGTAAGACGCGGTGATATAAAAATATATGTTTTTTAATGTTTAGAGACTTATAAATATTTATATATTATGTATTATTACTTAGCCATTTCCTTTTTACTTTATAATAAAGCAGGGGTTCTTCTTTAGCCAATGCATCCTCCAAAGTATTTTTGATTGTCAAACAGGATACAAGCGGGGTTATGGAATTCTTGACGATGACACAGGGTTTATATCAAGCAATATGCAAGCATATCAGCACCTATGCGCCCTTTGAAGAATTTAATTGTAGGTTATTTGTATTATATCTCTAACCCTACTTATATCCTGTATGACAATCAAAAATACTTTGGAGGATGCTTTGGCTATGGGAGAACCTGCTTTATTATTACAACCCGCCTCCGTGGCGTAGTTGGCTAACGCGCTTGTCGTGTTGAGCTCGACTGGCGAGGACGGGGAGATCAAGGTTCAAATCTCGGCCGGGTGAACTGAGCGTGGTTTTTCCTAAATGGTTTTCCACTCTACCTCCACGCAAATGCGGGTTCACTTCCTCTAATGAAACCTTCCCAATTCCTATTCCATTAGCGTAATTAGTACTTAAAGCAGATAACACGAACGGGTAGTAAGACGCGGTGCTAAATATTATTAATTTATTATTACAGATTTGGGATATAATATGAATAACCTACGATCAAAAACATCAAAGGGTGCATAGGTGCTGAGATGCTTGGGTGCATCTAAATATTTTTGTTTTAATTGAAAAATGACACTTGGACCCTGGAACCAAACCTGGGGGGCCTTTGTTTTAATACAAAAATGGTCTTACCACCGAGTTATCCAGGATGTGTACATCCGTACAGTTGTCATCGTACCATTTGCAGCCTAAAGCCCTTCCGAGTCAAAGATGGCTGCGTCACCTGATAGCTCGCGGTTTTAATCGATCGATAGTTCATATGTAGCTGACAAATGCACGTCCCTCACAGGCTCTGCCTTAAGATATGAGTGAAGAATGGCCCAGAGCACGGGACAACTCCTGGACAGTTCAATGGTTAGAACATTAGAGAATTAAGCCAAAGGTCCCATGTTCGATTCCTGTGTCCATGTGTCATCTTACGATCAAAAGGTTATGATATTTAGATGCGGCTATAACCGTAACTGACAGCTATAATAGCTTGGATATTTTTTCACCTATCCTACAAGCTATGGGAGAGCTTAATTAAATGTTGGAGGTAAGCTTGCTACATTTCAGGGTAAATTAAGGGTACATGAATGAGGATTAAAATGTGTTTTTTAGGGCCAGTTTCATAGTCAAATTTAGTACGCCTCAAGTGCGGCGCTACACTAAGTTCATGACGACACTTACCTAAACCATAATGGAATGGGCCAGTTTCCTATGTGAGAACAGCCCATTCTAGTCGAGTTTAGGTAGGTGTCGTCTTGTATTTAGTGTAGCGCCGCACTTGAGGCGTACTAAATTTGACTATGAAACTGGCCCATAGTCTTGGGAAGCCAAGTGCACCTAGAATAAGCTAAGCTCTAGTTATCTGAGAAAGTAAAAGTGAGTCACGCTACCGTTAACATCAATCACCCCCAACACCTTTTTTTTTTTTACAATAGATTCACACAGTTCACCAAAAAAAACTAGCGCAGAACCGAAACTTCATCACATGACAAGCTCTAAGCCATTCCGAGATTTCCGCCTCATCGGGGCGAGCTGTTTTGCTGAAGTTCTTTGACTTTTCTCAAATTTGTCCGCTCTGCCTGAGATGTTCGGCAATGGGAGAACCAATCAAATCTCAAACTCAACCATCTCAAATCAGTGCGCATGCGCTGTAGAACTAGAAGCAAAGCAGGCAGCTTCGTTGGATGCTGTGAGAAGATTTAAAATAACCCGTTAATGTAAAGCGTGTGTATCGATATATTGGATTGTGCCACGACACAGCGTTATAATTTGTAAACATTCATTAGGAGAATGATCTAAAATATATGTGTCATAACTTGAAAATAAAAGATATGTTTCGTAACTAGAAAATAAAATATGTTGGTCGTAACTAGAAAATAAAATATATTGGTCGTAACTAGAAAATAAAATATATTGGTCGTAACTATAAAATAAAATATATGTGTTGTAACTAGAAAATAAAATATATTGGTCGTAACTATAAAATAAAATATATGTGTTGTAACTAGAAAATAAAATATATTGGTCGTAACTACAAAATAAAATATATGTGTTGTAACTAGAAAATAAAATATATGTGTCATAACTAGAAAATAAAAGATATGTTTCGTAACTAGAAAATAAAATATGTTGATGATCAGCTGTTTAAGTTAGTGTTGCAATGCATTATGGGTCAACATACAGAGAGTGAATTGTTGAGTTAATCAAGCAGATTCTGCTTTCTATTTTCAGAGAACATTTGAATCAAGCTTTACTACCTGTTCAGGTTATAGACATATTTACTAATTATGTTAATGAGCTAGGGATGAGGAAGGTTTTAATTTAGAGGAAGCGTACCTAAATTTGCATCAGTACATCCAACCAGGATTTGAACCTCAACCTCCCTGTCAATCAGTGGGTGAGTGGCGTCTTAGACCACGCGGCCACCGAAGCAGGTTATGTACAGCTGTCGTGTTTGGTCAAACTCACCCACGAGGCAGGATCCACAGTATAAATCTTATAGTTGGGGTTGACGTCGATGAAAGGAGTGCCAGAACCGCCGTTGAACGACACGCCGTTCGCGCGGGTTGCGTTCTCGGTCGAATAAAACACGTGAAACTCGTCGTAATGGGTGTGACCGGTGAAGTGCGCAGCCACAATGTTTTCAAACCTGTAGGGAGTACCTTGGAAATTTTAATTATTTTTTAAACCCAAATTTGATTTATCATCTTGGATTGCTCTGAGGCTGGAATCTATATTAGGCCGGCTTCGTTCAACGTGCAAATAGCGGTGAATTCCCTCTCCCCTCTTATAAGGCTCTCGATAACTCTGTGTTTAAACATCCCTTTCAAAATTTGAATCCGAACTTTTTATTCTGAAAATCCATATTGAGAGAGAGAGAGAGAGAACTTATTCACCTGTCGACGATTTTGTGGAATTCCCTTCCCCATATCTTCAGGCAGGACCCCCATTGATTGTTCATCCCGGAAGGGACATGGTATAGGATATGGACCTTATCACCTTCCCTCTCGGATAGAAGGAGCGTCTCGGCCAGCCACTTCAGTTGGTTGTAAGGGTCACGGGAATCGTAGGCCAACCAGCTGGGGAGTATTAATGATACGTGAGAAGTGCCCTTGACATGTAAGGAAGTGGTTTACAGGACGTACTTAGTACCTATAGTCACACATGCAGAAGAAATATGGTCATTGAATTTAAAAGAGAGTAGGAAAGTGGAGGGCATGGGAATGAATGTTAGCTTTCACGAGGAGAAACAAGATCTGGAATGAATTTATCCGGGAAAGAGTTGAGGTACAGGTAGTACATGAGATAGTAGAGGAAGCAAGGGTGAGATAGTATGGTCATGTAATGAGGATGTTGGAGTACATGAGATAGTAGAGGAAGCAAGGCTGAGATGGTATGGGCATGTAATGAGGATGTTGGAGTACATGAGATAGTAGAGGAAGCAAGACTGAGATGGTATGGACATGTAATGAGGATGTTGGAGTACATGAGATAGTAGAGGAAGCAAGGCTGAGATGGTATGGGCATGTGATGAGGATGTTGGAGTACATGAGATATTAGAGGAAGCAAGGGTGAGATGGTATTAACATGTAATGAGGATGTTGGAGTACATGAGGTAGTAGAGGAAGCAAAACTGAGATTGTATGGTTATGCAATGAGGATTTAGGAGTACATGAGATAGTAGAGGAAGTAAGGGTGAGATTGTATTGACATATTTGTTTTTTTCAAGTGTATGGCACCAAGGCTTGTCGGTTAAACATTCCTGTTCTTCTAATGGCAGTGGTGGACATGTAACAGTCTTCTGAGGTTGAAACCTCCTGTAGGTGCGGTTATTCTGAACCATTGATAATGATGATTATTATATTGTGCCAGTAGACGTATTAAATCTAATTTAAGCTTAATCAACCAGATTATGGTAAACATAGAAACAATTCCTTTTCGAGGAAAAAATACCTATGGTACTGCCGCCGGGAGTCGAACCCCGGACCTCTATATTAGTAGCCAGGAATTTTGACCACTAGACTACAGAGACGTTTACTACTGATTTCTAAGGCAAACAAAATCTATTACAGAATGTCTTATAAAATATGATTAATAACTTACTAGTTATTATTAAGACACACAATATTATTGAGAACAATTACTCTGAAGCCATGTCGTGGTTTGACGGTGTAGAAACCTCCTTGTAATATAGTTTGCTTGGCATCCTCTGTTATATATGGCGACCACAATTCAGACACCAACTCAAACAGCCATTTGGTCGACACATTGGTATTTACGTCGAGCGGGGCATACCTGAAACATTTAAAAAGTCAATTGAAAGAGACGTGAATCGAGATTAATCTCAAATTAAGGTAGTGTGTCATATGGCATTTAAGTGTTTGTAATTATGAACCAGTTTCATATGTGAAACTGGCCCATTCAATTCTGGCCTAGGTAGGTGTCGTCTTGTATTTAATATCGGAACACAGTTTAGGCGTACTAAGTCTGACTATGAAACTGACCCTAAGTGTTACGGTTTCACTTTAATTTGTGCTTCATTTTTTGTAAATAAATAAATAATTATTAAGTATCGCATCTTACTACTTGTTTGGGCTATACACACTTATGTGTTAATTATGCTAATGGTTTTAGGCATTAGGAAGGCTATATTTAGAGAAAGTGTACCCGCATTTGCATGGAGATGGAGTGGTAAACCATTATGAAAATCATCCTTAGTTGACCTGACCACGATTCAAACCTCGATCTTACCATCATCAACATTCTAGTCCACCACGAGAATATCGGATTAACCACTGTGACCACCGAAGCGGGTGAACTTTCATATTTATTTATAACATATTTTATACATACATACATACTGTATATTTAAATTATTTTACTATTTTTCTTATTTCTAAGGAAACATTAAATTTGGCAAATTTATATTATTGTAGAGTTCGGCTTATTACATTTAAAACATAATTACTAATTCTAAACTCTTATCACCATGAAATCTAATGTTTATTTGATTGGATGAAATTGTAGATAACTACCCACCATGGCCAGTTCAAGGAATTTGAGGGTCATTTGCAAAATATGGGGCCACACGGCCTTTTTATAAATCTGTAATAAGGATCTATAATTTGTACTACCTCTCTTTCTGACTATTCCCCCCCCCCCTCCTCATTTTGGTGTAAACCGATCAATAAACAACCACATTAACAACTTTTAACTCTTAGGAATAACACTTTTGAATTAATTTATTCATATTTAACTTTGACTTCTAGTACAACTGATATCGATCTTATTTGAGATTTTAGACTAAATGGTAAGATGATAAAAAAAAAGCAATGTGACATGACTCACTCCTCCAGAATCCGAGCTATTTTGTGATTGCTACCAAGGACTCGTTGATATTTTTCTAACCTCCGTAGTAAATAAATGTACCTTGATTTCCGTTCGACTCTGGGCGTGAGACAAATTTGTATTATGCTCGTTGGAATTAAAAGATAATATACTCATCTCTTTGTTGCACATTTGAATAACTATTTGATAAAAACTATAATTGCTAACATTTTAAATAAAATAATTGTTTAAAAAAAATGTGGTTTTCTAGGGGTCCCATCAAGTGAGGGACTCAGGGCTATGGACCTCTCTAGGATTAATAGCAGACTATTTCAAAGTGATAAAACATTTTTTTTTTAGAAAATGAAAATGTTTTAAATCAATTACAAACTAGTTTAAAGATTGGTAAAAAAACTATCCACCCATATTTGGTAATGTAGTTTTTTTTTTTTTAAGCGACAACATTGATTCACAAACTTACCCCAATCTACAACAATTTTTAGACTATTTTTAATCACCCATGTAAATTATTTATTTGCATAGAAACTGAACGGGTAGTAAGACGCGGTGCTAATAATAATAATTAGTTATTTATTTTTAATGTTAAATTAAATACAGTAAAACCTCCCATATCCGCACCTTTAATATCTGAAACGCCTAAATGCATATTTGTTGATGTGTTTTTTTTCGGTAGATGACCTGAACTGACGTAAAACCTTTATTTGTTAAGATATACAAATCGAAAAAAAGGGTCAAAAGAAAATTTCAATCTCTTTTAAGACGAAATCATAAATTTAGGTTTGTTGTGTATTTAATTTTATTATATTGAATAAACATTTATTTAAATACTGTATGGATATACATATACAAAAAATACTTTTATGTAACTACCTATGTATGCTTTGTAACTTTAATATTTTTTTTTTTTAACTTCATAGGGGTATTAATTTAATATCCAAAAATTTACTCACTCACGAAACAGGTTCATCGCCCTTTATTTCAGTTATCAGAGGTTTTACTGTATACAAACTTTAAATTCATACTCACGCATTTGCTTGGACCGGTTCGTGATTGCCGAGAGCAAAGAACACCGGAGTGTCTTGGAATGTTTCGTTGAACGCTCTTACGATGCTTGTAATAATCTGTGTGTGCTGTTCTTTAGTAGACTCCCATATACCATGGTACACAAAGTCGCCAGTGAAATACACGTAGTCGATCTTCTAAATAAACAATCCGATTCGGCAAATTATATTTGTTATTCGTTGCATTTGATGATTTAGAAAATGAAGCCCCAGACTGCCTGGATTTCCAGTGTCGAGTACCAAATATTTGTTTCCGTTGTTTACCTTATACGTCCAGCTACACTAGAGTCGCAATTATTCCGCCTAAAGTGGCGGTATTCTGGACCAGAAAACTGAAAAGTCGTATAATATGGAATCTGAGTGTAAATAATTTTCAGTATATATTTGCCTCACGAACACCTACATTGACACAGCTTCTGTTTCCAGCCATATCAAAACAGTGCTGCTATCTACTCCTCCCTTGACATATCTTCTGTTTCCAGTCATATCAAAACAGTGCTGCTATCTACTCCTCCCTTGACACAGCTTCTGTTTCCAGCCATATCAAAACAGTGCTGCTATCTACTCCTCCCTTGACACAGATTCTGTTTCCAGCCATATCAAAACAGTGCTGCTATCTACTCCTCCCTTGACATATCTTCTGTTTCCAGCCATATCAAAACAGTGCTGCTATCTACACCGACCAATAGTACTGTATTATGAGCCAAACACATGCATATCAGCTATGCTTTGCTGTCTCCAATGTAACAGTTGTAAGGTGTTTGCGATCGATTTTTATTTTTATTAATTACTATTGTAAATGTAATGGTTTATTTTACAACGCATAGGTTAACACTAAGAACCGAGCCGGATAATTGCGACTTTAGGGTAATCCACTCCATTAGAATAGACTAAGATATTTGTAAATTAGAAAAATACACCTGTATATGGGAAACAAACCTGGAACCACCGGTTCAGCATTCCGATGATCTTACCATTGAGCTAACCATGACTCATTCTGTTATTCTTCACTCGTATTTTAAGGCACAGGATGAATCCTGGTTTAGCTCTTTGGTAAGAGTTTTGGTGTGCTAATATATGGTCCTGGGTTTGAGTCCATTGTCCAGGTGTAATTTTTCAATTTATGAATACAGTGGGCCCCAAATTATCTGTCACTCACGAAACTGGGACATGGCCGGAACACAAAAAAGGTGGAATAGTGTGAGGAGCAGAAAAAACATGAAAAAACAAGTAAAGATATTAAATGTTATGGTTTTCTAAAAAAAATATTTGAAGTGTTTATCTTTTACATACAGTCTACAATTTAACACATTTAAAACGTTTGATCAGAAAACATGGATTTGTTGCTGGTGAAACAAGTCTGTAATATTTTTATGTTTTAAAGATGACATCCTAGCCTTGGCTGCTAAGTCTCTCCGGTTCTTTAGACACAAAATGTCCACAGGTGGGATGGTTGGATGTATCGAAGAGACAGATACTTCCTTCGCTTCAACAACATCCATACACCGAGGAGCACACCGTATGTAATAGTGATATAGCTATATCCGTAATCTAAAGATCATTTTGATCTTCCCTAGTTGGTTACAGTTACTCGCACAAGGAATTTCTTTCATCCAAATAATAGAGTTCAATTCCCGGCAGATTAACCAAGATATTAAATATATTAGTGCTTCTTAAACTGTGATACATCTACCCCTCAAGGGTACATAATGTACCGCAGAGTTTTATCTAGTCATAAAAAATATGTTTTGATAGTAGTAAGTCTGATAAACAAATCAACACAGATTTTGACACGATGAATTATACATTGATTTCCATCTCATCAAGGCTTATCTGCCAATCTCACTCGTATTAATCATCTATAATTATTTTTTCACCGCATCTTGGCTATCAACATTTAATAACACTGAGTGTTAGGGGTGAGAAAATTATAACTAAGAGGAAATGTGCATACATTTGTGTAGAGATGGAGTAGGAAACTATTTGCAAAAAGAGACCACACACATTACACCCTTGACCTTCCAGGCACCAACAAACCAGAACAGACGGCGTCGATCCCTTTGCAGATAAAGAATACTTTTTTTTGTTTTTTTAGGTTTGTAACAATGTTCTCACCTACCTGATGGTGTTGTTTTATGTGTTGAAGTGTATTGTTGACTAACTGTAGAGGCGAGTCACAGTTTCGGTAGTCCCCCCAGTGGCCTGCGCCATCAGAGGGGTTTGTGGGTCGACCTTGGTCCTCTTTACAACATGTCGGGGCATCGCACGCTGCGTTATTCCCGGGAGTGTAGGTAGGATCGAAGTGAAGGTCCGACACGTGAACAATAACCGCACTTTCGTTCTGACAACAGAACACCGAGTATTATATTCGGTGGTGGTGCAGCTTGAAAGTGCCTGTCTCAGAAACCGGTGTACCCCATTCAGTGGCAAATTTGTTCAACATTTCTTAACTACAATTTACAAATTATTATTTTTTGTAGAACATGTCTTACTACCCATTCGGGCTATATGCCTGTGTAGTATGTACTAATTGCCCTTATGTTTTATGGATGGGTAAGGTTGAATTTAGAAGAATTGTACCTGGATTTGCACGAAGGGAGAGGGGAAAACGATTTTATGAAAAACCACCCCCAGTATTTGAATATCGATTCCCTCATCATCAGCAGTTCAGTCTATTGTGAGAGTGACGCCTTAGATCATGCGGCCACCGAAGCATGTCAATGTAATTAATTACATTCATCAACAGCTCTCCTATGAATTAACTTTAGGAATAACATAATCTATTCTCTGGTGAAATTCTAATATTATTTGTTCCCTAGCTATTGGTGAATGGTAAATTGGGCGGCTTTATTCTTCAACCCCAGGAGACGAGGTATTTTCCAAATTTTCATTAATTATTTTGCAGGGTTTTTTTCCTTTGTTAGTGGGGTATTTTAATAATTTAAATTGTACTTTAAAAAAATTTACAGCTATTAGTGTGTATTTTTTTTCACAAATTTATAATAACTGTACTTTTTTTATAATCATAAAATGTAAAGATCGTGTTAATTCTAATGAGTAAAATATATTACCAATGCTTTATAAGTATAGAATTATTCTCGTTGAACAATAGTTGCATATTATCATTCATTTGGGTCAACTCGAAAAGCACCCCTAGTCAACACCGTTGCATTTATCAGACCCTCCTTTAATATAAAACGCTATTTTAACAAAGTTGTATTAAAATATGTTTTATTCAGATAAAACTACAGTTAATAAGCTGAACAAATGTGTTTACAGTAGCCCCGTGGCTTCTTTGGTGCTGACTGACAGCTCACAGCTCACTTCTGACAGTCAACATTTAGGTATATACCTAAATTTTGACTGTCAGAAGTGACAGCTGCTAAACACATGTTTTTGCAGATCATATGGTTTGGCGTAGGGATACATAATTTGGTCTGGTAACTTTTTAAAGCCGTCAACTGTGAGCTGTCAGTCAGCACCAAAGAAGCCATGGAGCTACTGTACATCCCAAATGTTTTGTTTTTGCATTAGTTTTTGGCTACCATACGCTTTTAAAAAATTATGAATATTTGAGTATAAAATGCCCGTTACACATCCTCAGCACAATTATTCTGGAATGGGGTCAAATTTAGCCTTTTGAAGACAGTTGAGTAGCTACTTTAGTAAATAATTAGCAGCACCATTCTAGTAAACTAAGATTTAACGGTAAAAGAGTTTGTTGTGCTCACCACATGACTCCCTCTATCCGCAGATGATGGCACTAACATCACTGAAGGCGGCAGCTGCTCGGTCAGTATAACTCTCTTACGATCTAATGCCATGGATTGCTTTTTTTATGTTAAACATTATTCACATTCATTCATTTTTTTGTTAAGGTAATATTTTATTAAATACGAATCATTTCCTTCTTGATACATTTCCCTGTCACCTGCGTACAAACCAACCAGAATGCCCGGTACACTCGGTGTTATGACGTCCGGTTTGGTTCCAAGGTCAACGTCGACCACCCACTCGTCTTCGAACTCGCACGAGTCAGGAGGAAGGTATAGGGAACAGAACCTCCTGGTGATGGTGTCGTTGTTGGCGTGCTCGGCAAAGAAGATGATCATATCCTTAAAACATATCACTACACGGTATCATTAAAGCCCTGTCTGTACACACAACACAGTTTATTGTACAAGTTTGTTTTTTTCTCTCTCATTTATTTAAGGTATCTAACTTGCACTTTCTCGACCGACTGATTATAACAGCATAAAACTTATAAAATAATTTGAATCTATAAATGACACAACTAATATCCCCCTGAATTTAATTCATCGCTGTGAAAGAGGAAAAACCTATTTCCCCAACGATACATTTTCCGGACATTTCAGGAATCGAACCCGGAACCTTAAGCTCGGTAGACAGACACGCTGCTGAATGAGCCAAGGTGTCAGACTGTACAAGACGTCGTGGCCACAATTTAATTTTTATTCAAGGTTTTTTATTTAGCACCGTGTCTTAGTACCCGTTTGGATTAAACGCTTATGCACTAATTATTCTAATGGTTTTAAAAATTAGGAAGGCTATATTAATAGGAAATGCACCCACATTTGCATAGAGAGGGAGGAAAACTATTTTGAAAAAAAAACACCCTCATTACACTTGACCGAGATTAAAACCTCTATCTTCCCGTCATCAGCAGTTTAGTCTACTATGAGAGTAGCGCGTTAGACCATGCGGCCACTGAAGCAGGCTTTGAGGTATTTAACATGCACTTTATGAACTGACTGGTTACATCAGCGCACATGGCTTATAATCTTATATAATTAAATCACGAACATACACAATAATTACATCCTCACATCGTCAAGTACAATGTGTTAATGTGACAAACTCCATCGTTAGTTTAGTCATTCACACAATCTCATCATTGTACAACACTACCGTCCGACCGCAACAGATTATCACACAAATAAATAAGACTTATAACCTACATTGTGTTGATGGTATGTGACTGAAAACTATACAATATTTTATTCGCCATATCTAATCGCATATGAAACCCTCCCTAATTTTATAAGAGCATATTGGATCCAACTTCCTTTCCAAACAAAATATCAGACAGATCAGTCAGACAAGAGGGTTGAGAAAATATCGGATTTTTTTTTTAAATGAATGCCTTATACCTGCATTCCCTGAAAGGTTGAGGTCTGGCTGGTGACTTATACATTATTTGGTAGATCGATATCACTGAAAACATGTATATTTTAATTAGTTTATAATAATTCTATTTTTTTAAACTGTGATAATAAAATAACTGACTTGCAGTAGTATAATTACAAGTATTTTGTTGATTTATTGCATATTTGATTAGTTGATACCCTTCTCATTTTTTAAATATGTGCTCGTGTAAGATCCTCCTCAATTTTCCACCATCAAAAATCTGCCCAAAATATGGGGGGAGGGTGTGTGTGTGTGTGTGTGCGCGCGCGCGCGTGTGCGTGTGCGCGTGTGCGTGTGTGAGAGAGAGAGAGAGAGTGGGTGGCTCTCACTAAAATAAATTTGTGTTTTTAAGAGTGCTTGTTGCCCTCTGTTTTAAAGGACTCTAAACTTGCTTGTTATCCTCTTGTTTAAGAGCACTCTAATCATGGTTGCTAACCTCAGTTTTAGAGCACTCTAAAAATGGTTGATAACCTCAGTTTAAGAGCACTCTAAACATGGTTGCTAACCTCAGTTTTAGAGCACTCTAAACATGGTTGATAACCTCAGTTTTAGAGCACTCTAAACATGGTTGATAACCTCAGTTTTAGGGCACTCTAAACATGGTTGCTAACCTCAGTTTTAGGGCACTCTAAACATGGTTTCTAACCTCAGTTTTAGGGCACTCTAAACATGGTTGCTAACCTCAGTTTTAGGGCACTCTAAACATGGTTTCTAACCTCAGTTTTAGAGCACTCTAAACATGGTTGTTAACCTCTGTTTTAGAGCACTCTAAACATGGTTGCTAAGCTCAGTTTTAGAGCACTCTAAACATGGTTGCTAACCTCAGTTTTAGAGCACTCTAAACATGGTTGCTAACCTCAGTTTTAGAGCACTCTAAACATGGTTTCTAACCTCAGTTTTAGAGCACTCTAAACATGGTTGCTAACCTCAGTTTTAGAGCACTCTAAACATGGTTTCTAACCTCAGTTTTAGAGCACTCTAAACATGGTTGCTAACCTCAGTTTTAGAGCACTCTAAACATGGTTTCTAACCTCAGTTTTAGAGCACTCTAAACATGGTTGCTAACCTCAGTTTTAGAGCACTCTAAACATGGTTTCTAACCTCAGTTTTAGAGCACTCTAAACATGGTTTCTAACCTCAGTTTTAGGGCACTCTAAACATGGTTGCTAACCTCAGTTTTAGGGCACTCTAAACATGGTTGCTAACCTCAGTTTTAGAGCACTCTAAACATGGTTGCTAACCTCAGTTTTAGGGCACTCTAAACATGGTTGCTAACCTCAGTTTTAGAGCACTCTAAACATGGTTGCTAACCTCAGTTTTAGGGCACTCTAAACATGGTTGCTAACCTCAGTTTTAGAGCACTCTAAACATGGTTGCTAACCTCAGTTTTAGGGCACTCTAAACATGGTTGCTAACCTCAGTTTTAGGGCACTCTAAACATGGTTTCTAACCTCAGTTTTAGAGCACTCTAAACATGGTTGTTAACCTCTGTTTTAGAGCACTCTAAACATGATTCTTAGCCTGTGTTTTAAAGCACTCTAAACATGATTGCTAATCTCATTTTAAGAGAACTCTAAATATGGTCGTTAACCTCACTTTAAGAGCACTCTAAACATGGTTGTCACCTTCTGTTTTTTCGCACTCGAAACATCACCTACAAATAGAGTGGGCAGAGTTCTTACCAAGTGAACGTTGATGAACCCAGCGCACACAACTTCGTTGTATTTCCTGTAAAAGTTACACAAGGCCAGAACCGCGTCTTTTAGGTCGGAGCGAGACTTGTTGGCCTCGTACACCGCGTACACTTCCTTCACAGTGTTCACGCAGAGGGTACACTTGTCTGTGGGTGGAGATTCACTTGTCCCTCCATTTGTCAGCGGCTCGTTGACTTCTTGAGAGATGGGGTCTTGCAGGTTGACTGTGTTGCAGAGACAGATAAATTATAACTAATAAGCAGCTTATTAGGTTTCTTATCATTGGGTTTCACTACTCATTTGGGCTGTATGCTTATTGTTTTTAAACTTATCAAATCCTATACATTTTTATATTTATTTCTCTTAACCTTTCATTGGAAGATTTGGGGGGAGACTTGGTCTCATAGTCTACCCTAAGGCTACACCCTTGAAGACTGGTACTACCTTTCAGGGTGAACGAAGTGTACTTGTGACAGTTAAAAAAAATAAAAATCAGCTTTAATATGTTGCTATCGATGACAATATTTTCCCAGAGGAGGGCATAACCCCCACCCCCGATCCCACGTTGCTATCTATCCCCCTGGGTGTAAGTTGTGAATGACCCAACATGGGCAGTTAGACACAAAGAACTTGGAAAAAAAAGTTAAAATGTTTTGCTACTAAACATGCTTTGAAAATATATATAAAATATCAAAATATTTATTTTAAAAAACAAACCTTTATAGAATATTAAACTTGAGATATAAAAGAAAGGTATATCTTACTTTGAAAAACATGCGCTGTTATTGTGGTACATGCGGCGCAAAGCGCAAGGGCGGTCAAACACCACCACCTCGTCATCGCCCCAGGTCAAACTGTTGACGGGACCTAGCTTGAGATAGCTACACAAAACAGCAGTGGATAGTAAAGACCGGAGTGCGGTTACATCACGGTCACAAGATACAAACCATTTTAAAAACATGTCTCTTTAAGAGTTATTCCTGATAAACATTTAGTACCAGCATGAGGGAAGATAATCCAAAAGTTGTTTCTTTCGATACTGATTCACCCGCCTCGATGGCGTAGTTGGCTAACGCGCTTGTCGTGTTGAGCTCAACCGCTAAGGACGGAGAGATCGAGGTTCGAATCTCGGTCGGGTGAACTGGGGGTGGTTTTTCCTAAATGGTTTTCCACTCCCCCTCCACGCAAATGCGGGTTCACTTCCTATAATTCAACCTTCCCAATTCCTAATCCATTAGCGTAATTAGTACTTAAAGTGTACAACCCGAACGGATAGTAAGACGCTGTGCAAAATAATAATAATAATAAGATACTGATTTGATACTCGGGTGTGAGTACTAATATCAGCGGAATTAAGAAATATCAAGTTACAATCAGCACACACTGTTGGGGAAAATTTTTATTTTACTATGGGAGTTGGCAAACTCAAATTCCCCACACTTTTATGTCTGAATCACCATTTGTGGTGATTGTCGAAAGGTTTACTTACTCGGCTCTAAGATATTGCACTTGCAATAGACTTGGTTACTGGTTTCAAGGAGATCAGGGTTTGAATCCCGGTCAAGTCCACTGAGGCTATTTTATTCTAAATGGTTTCCCACTCTCCTGCCTTGCACGTGTGAGAACATTTCATCTTAATTCCACCTCTATTCATCTGTATTCCATTATTGTAGGTGTCTTTATTGTAATATTATACATCATATTATTTAGATTTTAAATAATTATTTTTCAAAGTATATCATTATTAATTGAAGATACATAAATAATATATTCTAATAAATAATTATCACTATACAGTTATATATCCCACAAAATGATGAAAAAAAAAAAATTTAATTTTAAAAACTTCTAAAATCTTTCTTGGCAATTTTCTTTTTAACTTTGTTAAATTAAGTTGTCAAATAATGTTTACACACACTAAATAACCTGTTCAAGTGCTTTAACTTCTGACATAAATTGTGTAGTTTTATATCATTAAAATATAAGATAATAGTGAAGATGTGTGAAACTATACTCTGAAAACAACTTGACACGGTGTATAATTTTATAACTCGCCCTGAAGTGGTCTAGAAGATGTCATTCCTTCCTTAGTAATAATCTCTGTCAAAGAATCTCTGCTATCCAAGGTCCAACTTTATGATTAGATCCTAAAGAAAGGTTGTAAAGTCATCTCATTGTTTATTTACAAGGTCTTTGGCCAACAAAAAAAACAAAACAATCTATATAATGACATTATAGTGCAAGTCATGTTAGTGACCTACGCAAGGTGGATACAATTGTGGATTGTGAATAAAAATGTAGAGTCACAGCCCAATTTATATAGGAATGAACTTTTTTTTTTGACAGTTACAAAAGTTAATAAAAAATCAATAAATGTATACTTCAGGTCATGTGATCTGCAGCTGACTTTTTTATATACGGTATGTTGGCAATAACTATAAAATAACAATGATAATTATATAAACAAAATATGTTTATAACAAATAAGATTTGTTTTGCCTGGAACCAATTATTGTATAGTCTGACATTTTAGCTAACTCTGTAACGTGTCTGTATATTGAGTTAAGATTCCCACCTTCGATTCCCGGCGAGGTCAAAAAAAATGTATTGTTATTGAAATGAGGGTTTTCCCTTTCACAGTGATGAATTAAAGGCCAGGGGTTGGATGTTGTGTGTGTTCTAGATTTAAATTAGTTTATGAGTTGAGTCATCATCATCATCATCATCAATTGTTTCCAGCCTGTGGCAGGGTCAGTTTAGTAAAATGCCTCCATCTTCGTCTCTTTTTCCACCATTTTTCCTCCTTTAATTTCCTCCATTCTTCTCCTCTCACTTGAACACTTTGTTATCTGCTCCTTCCGTCTCTTTCTTGGCCTCTCTATAAGTTGTGCGCTGATCTAATTTGTTGGTTCAGAAAGTCTGCATTAAATACCCCAAATAAACTAAAATGAACTAATTGTGCATCTACTTGCTGTGGAATAAATGATAAACAAAATAAATAAATAACATGTTTATCTATGCATCGTAAAATTTCCATCACAGATACAAATAATCAAATAGTCATATGTTTGTAATATATATTATAGTTAACTTTGAAATATTCTCTTGTAAATTATTTGTTGTTGTGGGTATGCATTTTATAAAATATTACAATATCCATGTGTATGAATTTTAGTCATGTTTGGCACACACATAGAATAGTTATCAGTTACTGCCCTCTTTCCTACTTTCTGAATGGAGGGGGTTGGGACGATATAGCGCCAAGCCTTATTTTTTATCAAAATTGAGTTAGTACTGCTATCTATTGTACATTATGCAGAAAAAAAAGATTAGCAAAAAACCCAAAATATGTTGTCTAGCGTCGCTTGTTTCCATGCAAGTGTGAACAAAAACAAACAACAAACATGTATTATTTTATTTTTTATTTTTAAAGATTTTTTTTGTCTATACATCTATTATTTTTTACAAATTTTCTATCAGTTCTTCTTTTCCTTCTTGAAAGCTGTCTCGAATTCAGTCTTGAACAGGTCACATTGAGTACTGTCGCCCGATTCTGCGGTCACAATGTCGCATAATCTGCTCTTCATACAGTCATCGTTACACCCATTCTCTAGTGACGGGTCCCCCATCTTTACATAGAACCTGTAACACAAGGGGGAGGAAATCATAGAAAATTGGACCATCACTCTAGTTTATAACCTCGAATGAGTTCTAAATTTCTACTCCCTCATCGAGGGGAAAGTGTTTTAGTTGTAGAAATTTTCTACCTCGAGATTTTGATGGATTAAAAACACCAGTGACGCATAAGTCTAGAAATTTGTTCACTTTTAATATCGACACTCAGCACCTGCACACTTTCTGTTATCGGTCTTGGTCTCCTTCGCGGGTTTTTCCCTACATACTTTAATGAAGATGAAATATGTAGCGAAAAGACCGCAAGGGAAAACAAAGAAAAAGATGGGAGGAGCAGGTAACAGAAATTGTGTAAGTGAAAGTAGGAAGAATGGTGGAAGGAAAAAGGAAGATGAAGGCATTTTACTAAACTGATGACCCAGCCATAAAATGGAGACAGTTGATGATGGTGATGATTCGCCAAAAATGTTTTGCTAGGATTCATGACAATGTAGATACAATGGCAGATGATTTTTAAAATCTGAAAATACCTCTGGTACTGTTGTATCAGTGTATGGTTGGCAGCCATGCGATGAGCCAAGGAGTCCAGTTGGGCCGGTAGCAGGTTCTTCACGCCGTACTCTTGTCGGAAAGAGTATAGTTTGAACCAATCAGGGCTGTGGTCTGGGCTCAAGTTGGCCTCGGTCAGGTTGAACACCCAACTCTCCGAGTCGAGAGCGTACTGGAAGGGAAGACATTTTATTTTTACTATTAAGACAAATGTTCATAAATCTGTGGGGGCATGATTCCAAACTGGTGTACGATTTTTGAGATCTGGATCCCATGGTGGCTTATTTTACTTTAGGAAAGAGTCGAATTGAATCGGGCACCGAAGGAGTGCAGATGTTTCCTTTAACTTGCATTCTCTTCCATTTCCCCCTCTCACGGTTTTGTTGTTTGATTAGTTGTACGTCACTCACCCATGTCGAAGGGTCTACCGTGTAGACCTTGTAGTTGGTGTTAACATCCGAGTACGTGGTTCCAGACCCGCCGTTGAACGCCACGTTGTTTGCCCGGGTCGTGTTGTCCAAAGAATAGAAGATTTTGGAACTCGTCTTTGTGGGTGTGGCCGTTGAACTGGGCTGTTATCGTGTGCTCAAACCTGCACACACACAATATAATACACTAATTTTAAAGCAAACTCGAATCAAATATATTAAAATATTATTGAAGTCAAATTTAAGTTATATATTTTGTTAGTTTTTAATGCTTGAAAAAATATTATATTGTGGTTACTTATACAACTTCATGCACCAAAATCACTCGGAAAATGTTATATTACACAATTGTTTGCATTATTTCATTTAATTCTGAAAAATCAATTACTTCATATTTTATCCGAGTGATTTATGGTTTCTTTTTATCAACGTGTCTTAGTATACTTTTGCACCATATACCTATGTACTAATTACTCTAATGTTCTAGGGATGAGGAGGGATGCATTTATTAGAGCTATAACCATATTTACGTGGAGGGAGAGTGGAAAACCATTTAGGATAAATTACCCTCAGTATATGTGACCAGGACTCGAACCCTGATCTCCCTATCATCGGTGGTCTAGTCTATTGTGAGATTGATGCCTTAGACCATGTGGCCACCATTGCAGTTATACCTTTCAAGTTAAACAAACGGTAGACATTTTAGAGAATCAGCTTCTCGACTGCCTATATTGAGTGCAGTCGAAACTTGAACACATTCTATTAGTTACTAGTAGCCGATACAGGTCTATGCAGGGGTTAAGAGGGTGGTATAGACGTTAGGGAAAAAGCTGATGACATCATCCCACAACTTACAAACTATGGTAACTTACCTAGTACAGAATAACAAACACTACACGCACACAACCTCAAATATTTTCTAACACGATACCGGTAGTGGTACAAGATTGTATACAAACAGTAAATACCTTAGAGAGAACCACTCTGGAATCGAACCAGGTTCCCCAAGACCTGTGTCTAACCGCTCTGACCACTTAACCATGAGGACTTAGATACACATCATCAAATAATTCAAAGTTTTATTTATTAATTTTTTAAATTGTGTTCAAGTTATCTAACATTAACTTTATGAAATGACTGGTTATACCAGCACACGACTTATAAACTAACATAAATATAGGACAAAAACAACCATCAATCCTCAGACGTTAATTTATCAACGTGAAAGGGTAAAACCTTCATTTAACCAATGATAAATTTTTCAATAATGCCAGGAATCGAACCAGAGACCCTAAGCTCGGCAGGCAGACCCGCAACCGACTTAGTTAAGGTGTCGAAATAAAGCTGTCTTAAAATCTAGTAAATAAGCGAGTGAAATCACCTGTCCACAATCTTGTGATACTCGCGGCTCCAAACTTCCACACAGTCCTTGCTCCCCGTGGGAATATGTTGGAGGATGTGAACTTTCTCTCCGTCCTTCTCTGCCTGCAGCAACGTCTCGGCCAACCACTTCAGCTGGCCGTAAGGATCCTTCGATTCGTACACTAGCCAACTGGAACCATCAAGGATCAAACTGTTAATAACTTGATGGAACTTACAAATAAGAATTACTATACAGGGGGTGACCTGGCGGTCTAGGGGTAAGGTGTCAGACTTCTGTGCTGGCGGCCGGGGTTCAATCTCCGGTCCCAGCACAGATTTATCTGATTACCAAACCCTTCCTTCACCTCTGACAAGACATCTTGTGAATGTGGGGAATGCCAGGCCTCCACCGTGGTTCGGATCCCACGTTAAACTGTAGGTCCTCCATTTCATCTCACAATCACCCTACCATTACACATTAGCGTAAGTGCGTACAACCCGAACGGGTAGTAAGACGCGGTGCTAATAATAATAATAATAATAATAATAATACTATACAGGGCGTACTTTTGTACCCATTATCACATATGCAGCAGAAACAAAAACATTGAATGTGAGAGAGACTATGAAAGTGGAGGCCATGGGAATGAAGTTTGTGAGGAGCATGTTAGCTGTCACGAGGAGAAATAAGGTTAGGAATGAAGTTATTCAGGAAAGAGTGGAGGTACAGGGGGTACATGAGTTAATAATATTAATAATATTTAGCACCGCGTCTTACTACCCGTTCGGGTTATACACTTTAAGTACTAAATACTCTAATGGATTATGAATTGGGAAGGTTGAATTAGAGGAAGTGAACCCGCATTTGCGTGGAGGGAGAGTGGAAAACCATTTAGGAAAAACCACCCCCAGTTCACCCGACCAAGATTCGAACTTCGATCTCCCCGTCCTCAGCAGTCGAGCAGCTCAACACGACTAACGCATTAGCCAACTACGCCACCGAGGCGGGTGGTACATGAGTTAGTAGAGGAAGGAAGACTGAGAAAGTATGGTCTATAATAAGGATGTTGAAGTACATTAGATAGTAGAGGAAGCAAGGGTGAGATGATACGGACATGTATTGAGACTGGAAAAAGAGAGGATGCCTTAGAAAATGTTGAAATTGAAGTGTGTGGGGGGATATATTCCCTGAAGGCGTATTAAACTTCAACTTGTCATACTTGTACCCACACATTGCTATTGTAGCAGACTATGTTGTTGAGTACAATCACCCTGAAGCCGTCACGAAGTTTCACGGTGTAAAATCCACCATTCAGGATAGTCTCTCTGGCTTCTTGCGTGAGGTAATCCGGCCATATATCGGCCACCAACTCGAACAACCATTTACTCGAAATGTTTGCGTTGTCTACGTCTAGCGGAGCATACCTGTAACACGCAAAACCTTCAAATAAACCAGACACTTAAGAAACAAAACATAGGAACCTATTATGGCTGTATTTTTTCATATACTTTTATTTGCGGAACCTTAAAACTTACTTTTTATTATTTTTCCCAGGAGGACATTTCAAGCGACACTCTTTAATAGACAGGATAAGGTGGCTTTTTCATCTTACTACCTGTTCAGTTTATATGCCTGTGTTCTAATTACACTAATGAGTTAGGTATGATGAAGGTTAACTTTAGAGGAAGTGTACCCGCATTTGCATGGAAGGAGAGTGTAAACCCTTTTTGGAACACCTCGATCTCATGTTTGAATTTATTGATGGGTTAAGTAACTTGATAGTTACTTAACTTTAAATAATAACCCTATTATGGTATGCCTTTTCTTTTTTTAAGGAATAAATTTCACACCCAAAATGTTTCCAGTAAACCTACATGTTGACAGGAGTTGGTTCATGGTTCCCGAGTGTGAAAATCACCGGTATTTCCCCGAAAAAATCGTTGAATTCTTGGACCACCTCCTTGATTATCCTAGTGTTGAACTCCTGACTCGTCTCCCAAACTCCGTGGTCGATGATGTCTCCTGTGAAGTACACATAGTCAATCTTCTAAAACACAAAACAAAACAAGATATTAATCTTTGTGCCATGTAACTTTATGGGAGATTTTGTTTGAGTTGGTTAAATTAATATTCCGTGAATTGAAAAATGACACCTGGGCACAGGAATTGGATCCGGGACCTTTGGCTTGGTGCTCCAATGGTCTACCACTGAGCTATCCTGGATTCGTCCCGTGATCAGGGTCATTCTTAACTCATAGTTTAATACAGAGTCTGTGATGGATGTGTGTAAATCATCAGCTAACAATGAAATAGTTTAAGACAGAGTCTTTGATGGTTGTGTGGAAATCATTAGCTAACAATGAGATAGTTTAAGGCAGAGTCTGTGATGGATGTGTGGAAATCATCGGCTAACAATGGGTTAGTATAAGGCAGAGTCTGTGATGGATGTGTGGAAATCATCGGCTAACAATGGGTTAGTATAAGGTAGAGTCTGTGATGGATGTGTGGAAATCATCGGCTAACAATGAGATAGTTTAAGGCAGAGTCTGTGATGGATGTGTGGAAATCATCGGCTAACAATGGGTTAGTATAAGGTAGAGTCTGTGATGGTTGTGTGTAAATCATCAGCTAACAATGAGATAGTTTAAGACAGAGTCTGTGATGGATGTGTGACTATCAATGATAGCACAGCCACCGGCGACTCGGGCTTTAAACTGCCAATAGTACAAAGGAAATTGTACATAAACGTGAGTATTACTGCAATAAACTATGGGGGAAGAATGACCCTGAGCAAAGGACATTACCGGGATAGCTCGGTGGTTAGAGCATTGGTGCACTCAGACAAAAGTCCCGCACTCGATTCCCGTTACTATAGGTGTCATTTTTAAACAATATGATTTAATTGAAATACGACTATTTTTCGATGAAATGTGATAAAGTGTCAGGTACACTTCATTTACCCTGCAAGGTGGTAATAAATCTTACCTTGACTGATTACACTATGGATCTATCTTATAAGTTAGTCAATAGTAGAACCAAACAAGGTAGCAGTCTTACCTTGACTAATTACACTATGACCCTATCTTACAAGCTACACCATAGTGGAACCAAGCTTGGTAGCAATTCTTACCTTGACTAATTACACTATGACCCTATCTTACAAGCTACACCATAGTGGAACCAAGCAAGGTAGCAGTCTTACCTTGACTGATTACACTATGACCCTATCTTATAACCTACAACATAGTGGAACTAAGCAAGGTAGCAGTCTTACCTTGACTGATTACACTAACACTATCTTATAAGCTACACCATAGTGGAACCAAGCAAGGTAGCAGTCTTACCTTGACTGATTACACTATGACCCTATCTTACAAGCTACACCATAGTGGAACCAAGCTTGGTAGCAGTCTTACCTTGACTGATTACGCTATGCCCTTATCTTATAACCTACACCATAGTGGAATGATGCAAGGTAAGCTTCCTACCTTACAGGATAAACGAAGGGTGACTATTTTAAGGAAATATGTTGTTACATAAAATTACCCACCAACCTGAACATTGAACCCAGGACCCGTGGCAATGCTCAAGGTAATAACAAACAACTTGTGAAGGCTCTTCTGTGACTATGTGACAATATCTTACCCGTGGGAGTTCCCGGTTCGAAACCTGATCAGAGTTGTCAATTAGAGGCAAGTGGTTTCGAGATCAAGTTAACCATGAGTCGCTGTTATCGTCCTTTCTTATCATTCTATCTCACTCCAAGATTTATACTAAGTAGCCATGAAGTGGAGTCAATTAACCTAAGTTAGTTAATTTAGTTGTTAGATATGAAGTTTCAAGTGGCGTGAATTAAAAACAACTCGACATTGTGACGTTATCTGCTAGTGAAGTTGCTTTCTTGACCTACTTAACTTGAGAAAATTATCATCACTCAATATCACGTGAGACCCACCTTGATAATGTGATTACAGCACGATATCACACAACTCTCATCTCTGAAGGAGATGAGCATCACTCAATATCACACACCTCTCATTTCAAGGAGATGAGCATCACTCGATATTACACATCTCTTATTTCAAGGAGATGAGCATCACTCGATATTACACGATTCTCACCTCTAGGAGATAAGTTTAACCTGATATCACACGATTCTCACCTCAAGGAGATAAGTTTAACCTGATATCACACGATTCTCACCTCAAGGAGATAAGTTTAACCTGATATCACATGATTCTCACCTCAAGGAGATAAGTTTAACCTGATATCACACAATTCCCACCTCAAGAAAATGAATATCACTCCATATCACACAAATAAGATGGGTATCACACGACTCTCACCTGGTGAGTCTGTTTGATGTGTGTGAGCATGTCTGTGACTGTTTGCAAGGGCATGTCACAGTCGCGATAGTCACCCCAATACCCCGCCGCGCTGGACTCGTCGGCCGGACTCCCTTGTGCGGACCGGCAACACGTGGGCTCCCCGCAGACGGCGTTACCCCCGAACGTGTACTTGGGGTCATAGTGAATGTCCGTAACCTGGACTACGGTTACCGTCTGTGGAGGAAACAAATGTATAAGTGAGTGAAACTTTGATATTCTAAGATTTAATTGTTACAGTTGAAAGCTAGACTATTTCTAACTTGACCCGTATGAGAGATTATTTAATGTGCAACAAGAACTGAAATGATACCCCAAGTAAAAATCAACAGCCATCTCTTGCCGGTATCGGTGGTCGCATGGTCTAAATGCGTCATTCTCATGTTGAACCAGTTTCCCTGGTCGGAGTACTGAGTAAAATGTTACCCACTCTCCTTCCACACAAATGTGGGTACATTTCCTCCTTTTGTTAGCACTGCATTTTACTACATGTTTGGGTTGTACGCTTATGTACTAATTACACTAATGGTTTTAGGGATTAGGAAGGCTATATTTAGAGGAAGTGTATCCACACTTGCGTGGAGTGAGAATGGAAAACCGTTTACGAAAAACCACCCTACGTGCACCCGACCGAGATTTGAAGCTTGATTTCCCCGTCATCGGCAGTTTATAGTCTTATGCAAGTGTAGCGCGTTAGACCACGCGGCCACCGAAACGGGTGCATTTCCTCTTAAATTCTACCTTCATCCCTATTCGATTAGCATAGTTCTGTGGTCAAATGGCAAAACCTGATATCTTTATTATTTTGCAAAATTGAGTTATTAGTATATTCATATTCCTCTCATTGAGATCTATCATATGATAATCTGATATGTCCTACGCCCTGTGGTAGTTGAGTTATGAATCTTTAGTTTTATTATATCTTAGAAAATGTCAATTTTTAAAGAAAGCAGGAGTTTATATGTGAGATCTTTGGTTCCTTTGTTGTCGAATCTCAATTTGTGAAAAACAAAAAAAAACTACTAGGAAAACGAATACTGCTAAAACTCACAATAAACAAATAACTGCCAACTATAAAGCGACTGTTGGAACATCACAAATAAGTATTTGTAAAAAGTTGTTTCTATCTTATTCATAAACTTCGTTCCTCACCTACTGGTTTTCATGGGCACGATAAAAGAGGTCAGTACACTCCTAAAAACAAGTTGGTGGAAGAACGAGAACAGATAAGGGCGTTCATAGAAAAGTATCAAAAACATGGAAGCCATTATTCCCGCCGGGACTGTCCCAATGAAATATTCTTGCCTAGCCATTTGAATATAAAAATTATGCATGACGAATATAAAAAAATGAAGCTAGAAAGTGTAGAAACCCAAACCGTGTGTTATGATGTATTCAAGGAAGTTTTAAACAAAACAGGGTACACGTTTAAACAACCATTCTCAGATATCTGTAAAACATGTGATGAGTTTGTCACAACGAAGCGCCGCCATGCATCCAGCACAAAGACAAGAGACAAAATCTCCGAGCAACATAATGTCCATGTCATAGAAGCACAGAAAGGTTATGACAGTAAAACTAAGGACAAGATTTCTGCAAAAGAAACGGAAATCAGACGGTTCTCGTTTTAGATTTACAACAGCTCCTCCCATCTCCATTTTTATCCACAAACATTGTGTATTACAAAATACTTGTATCAGTGTACAATCTAACCATTAGAGAGCTCTCTTGTATGCAATCTTCAGAATGCGATCTGTGGCTTGAAGCAACTGGAGGTAGAGGTTCTGATGACATCACATCTTCCGTCCACAAGAAAATCATAAGTCTACCACCTCAAGTCAAGCACGTGATCACTTATACAGATGCTGCAGGTGGACAAAATATAAATATCAACATGGCCTGTATGTTCACTTTTGTTTTGCAAATAAAAACAACACTAAAGCTGATTGGCCAGAAATTTCTTCTAACTAGACTTGAATGTGACAGTGATCACTCGAGAATAGAGAGAGCTAGAAATAAAATTGATGACCGGAAAATGAAGATTATGGTTCCTCGTGACTGGTTTCAGTTTGTAAGACCGGTCAGAGGACAGGAACCCTTTATTGTCACTGAAATGACCCAAAATGACATTTTGGCGTTTTCTAAGCTCTTGACAAATATTCTCAATTCACCGGAAAGAAGACGATGAAGGAATAAAGGGAAGTGGCTGAAAATAAGATGGCTTCGCTATACACCTGATTGTGGTGTAATACAATACTAGTATTCGTTGGCTGAAGTGGAGCCATTCAAAGTTCTTAACCTCAAGAGATATGTAAGGCGAGCGAAACTCAGCAAGCAACAGCGAAACAATAAGTAACTGTTGTTAATCGCTCATACAACTAACCTTTGGGTATAAATCCCCTGAAAAAGCAGGCCTTACTGTTCATGTTAACCCTAATAAATCAAGATTGCCACGATTTCTATAAGAAGCTGCCTATTTCTGGTCGAACTTTAGAATTTGATGAGATCCAAGATCAATTCGAAGAAGATAACTAATATAAGGTTTTTTTTAGTGATATAAGAACATCAATTTGTCATAATGAATATAAAATAAAATGTGTCTCAAGCATTCTTTATTTTTTTCAAAGCCTCAAAATATTTAGTTATCTCACGTATTAGGTTTCCCCAACTTACCAAATAAATCTTATATACATTGTTGTAAGATGGCAAAACATAATATGTTGGAAAAGTGAGAAAATCTTGGTTTGTGGTCAACACTTAGCAACAAAACTTAAACATAATATTCTACATGTGTGGTTCAATGAAAATTAACAGCAATCATATAATCTTTTATCATTTCTAATCTGCTAGAAGGATTCAAACTATCTCTGAATTGAAAATAGCTCCACTGAAAAATTAGCAAAAGGGCACATATCAGGTTTTGCCATCTGATCACAGAGTTAATGTATGTACAACCCAAATAGATATTAGGACGGTATGGGGTATGGAGGGGGGACCAGATATCTTTAAAAAAAAAATCTTAACCATTAAACTTCAGAATATCTAAAAAAAAGTTTGGTATGTGAACTAAAAGTTTTAACCCCACTTTACAAACATGTTATATGTTGTGAAACCATTTGAAATCCATTTCCGTTGTTTACTTGGTTAGCCGAACATCTCCTTTGGTTGTTAGTTAACCTATAAAATAAATCATCATTCAATCTGTATCTCAGTAGTGTTTAATCGATAATAAAACAGTTGACTTACCGGACTGTCGGATATCGCCGGAGTGACAACGTCCGGCTTGGTCCCTAAGTCAACGTCAACCGTCCACTCATCTTGGAAATGACATTCGTCAGAGTTGATAACTAGACCACAAACCCCGTCTATGAGCGTGTCGTTGTTTACATGTTCAGCCAAGTATAGGGCCGACTCCTGTGGATACAGACATCGAAAGGAACATTTCAACACCAAGTGGTTAACGGTTTAACTCTACAGTGAAGCAATGAGGAGGATACATTTAGTTAGGAAAGAGTGTATTGAAAACATAAAAAAATATATATCTGCCATTGGTATATTAATATATTATAATTGTGAGCTTTAATCCGATCTACAAATACAAAATACATTCTGTCTCTCCCTATCCTTCCAGGATGCTTTCTTCCGACCCCCTGGAAACCTAGGGAGCTGAAACTGTGTATGTGCGCCCTGGAGCAAGCCATCTTTATGAGGAAAATCCGAGATTTGGAAAATCTAAGATGATGGACGCAACATACAAATTGAGTTCTAAGAGATCTGAAATTTGGTGTGGACACTACGGAGCATGTAATCTTTACAAAAGAGGTCTGGAAAGTAAAAACATGCCAATAGCCTAACAAAGCCATGTACATAAATCACACTACCTCCTGTTATGAAAAATATAACAAAATAATAGGGACCAAACTTCGCGATAAATCCCAAAAGGCACCTGTTGGAGTCAGACAGATCTAACCTCTAGTGTTTCATATAATTGTTGCATCTAAATAACACATTCAACACCAAACCATCAAAGAAACTTAAAAAATCACAGGAGGATGAAAATAAGTTGGGTTTTTTTATTTCTTATGAATCCTGAATAATTATAGAAAACATGAAAAGCTCAATAAGTTAACTTTCCTACATTGACGTTTGTTTGTTTCACCTTAAATACTGATTTTTTTAAAAAGATTAATTCTTAAGCTATCATAGAAAATAGAAATAATTAGTAAATATTTATATTTTTTTGTAATAATATATTTATTATGACATTCAAATAAATGGTAGACTGACAGTCTGGAGTCTTGTTGGTAATTTTATCCAACTATAATTATTATGAAAACAAACAAGAAAAATAATATTTCTAAAAAAAAATGGCTCCGACTTTTTTTTTCCCAACCAAATAGCCTGGAATTGTGGATTTGGCTATCATAAGAATCCATCCCCGGTATTTTGAAAACTCACCAAATAGACATTGACGAGTCCTGTACAAACTTCCCTTGTCTCGACGTTGAAAAGGACACACAGAGTAATGACCCTGTCGCCGGTTTCTTGAGCGTCCTTTCCCTTATTGTAGACAGCGAGGACCTCCTTCACTAGGGGCTTACATAGGGCGCACGTGGCGGTGATGTACGGCTGAGGAAAGTCCTTGAACTCGACACCGTGGAGCTCGGTCGGTATCGAGTATTGAGCGACCAGCTGCTGTAGCCGCGGCGTGGTCACGCCGGATAATCTCTGTTTTGTCAGTTCTTGGTGCAGTTCCTCAGAGTCCTCGTGGGGGGAAATTCCTTGAGCAGGGAACAGTGCGCCGGTGATCATGCGTGCTTTCTTTTTTCTAAGAACCGTGTGTTATGGATGAATTAAGTTGAATTTAGAGAAAGTTTGCCCACATTTGTCTGGAGTGGGAGTGGAAAACCATTTAAAATAAACCCTCCTCAGTACAACAGACCGAGATTCGAACCTCTATCTCTCTGTCATCGGAAGTCTAGTCTACTGTGAGATTAGCGCCTAGACCATGTGCCCACCAAAGTGGGTTCATGTATACTTAAGTTTCAAGCCTTGAACTAGAATAAATAGTACAGGGGGAATTGGAGAAAGAAAAAATCCGTTTCGCTGAAAAATCATCTTAATTTTGATCAGTTTGTGGGTAGTTGTTAACCATTATGAGAAGTAAAAAAAACATCAACTTGTCTTCACTTTTCCCGCCCACCTATTGTTGCCGCCATTTTGAATCTAATCTCGTTCAGGTGTACTGAGGGTGGTTTTTTTCCAAAATGGTTTTCCACTCATGCAAATGTATGTACACCTCCTCTAAATATAACCTTCCTAATCCATTAAACCATTAACGTAATTAGTACATGAGCGTATAACCCGAACAGGTAGTAAGACGCTGAAGGTAAAGAGGGAAACAATTTAGGGGGTGGGGGGGGGAACACATTCGCTACAGCTGACAAAGATTCAAACCCTGCCCTCATCACTGGCAGCCCACCATATACTGTGTTACCGCTGATGTAAATTAAAAATAAAATTCTTAGGGGGTCGCATGGTATAAGGTGTCACTCTTGTGCTAGACTAGACTGCCAATGACCGGAATAACCGGGTTCTAATCCATCTCAGGTGTACAGAAGTTTTTTTTAAACTATTTTCCACTCGTCCTCCACGCAAATGCGAGTAAACTTCCTTGAAATTCAACCTTTCTCATTCCTAACTCATTAGCATAATGAGTACATATGCATGTAGTCTAAACAGGAAGGTGCTTGCAAAATAAATTGAAAAAAAAAAAGTAGTTATACTTTTTTTAGATTTGTAAAATACCATTACATTATGCAGGTTTTTTTAAAATATGACTTACCTTTGATATCCTGAGCTAACGCAGAGCCACAAATCAGAAGAATGAAGCCAAAGACCGCCGTCAGTTGGAACATCATGGTCACAACTTAAGTATCCTTGGCTTCTGAGGACCCTTTTATATCCTGTGATTTACATCGCCATCCATGGTCAAGAGCTACGAGCAAATTACATATATTCTTCTCTCTTTTGTTTGAGTCCGCTTCTCGAGTGTCCATAACCTTTGTTTTAATAACACAACTAAAGCCACTCGAAAAATACCGATAGTTGATTGATTATATGTTATCAATTGAATTATATTACCAAGTAAAAAATAATAATTGTAAATCCTTAAGGTTTGTGTGTACTTAGTATGGCTTACATAACCCGGTTTACGGTGATTATATTTATTATTATTTGACGAATCATTCAGTTTATTCGAAAAAGTTTTTCTGGACCAAATATTTGGAGCAGGGTCACATTTATCTGACACAACATATCTGATTAACGAATGATATCTTTAATAAACCGAAATAAAAATAAACCATCTGCAAAGAAAATATATTGCAATATATCAAGAATGTTCCAACAAAATGATTAATTAAACCATCACTTCGTCATAAATATGTATCACTTAATAAAGTGAAGTGACCTTTTGCTACTTTTTTTCTGTTAATTTAAGGCAGATTACGCCTTAAAATAATAAGTGCTATGAGCTTGGATGAAAGATGGCTTAGTGGCGAAAGCATCTCGATGTTAAGGCAAAGATCTTGGGTTTGATTATTTTGTTGCGATATTTTAACTTTTTTTAATGTCTTTTGTTTAAAATCTATTAAATTATCTCATGAAAACAACTAAATAGTAACATTTTACTTACATTATTTTTGTTTGCCTCTAATTTGAAATCATTAGGAATATAGCCTGAGTAGCAATGTATTGGTTTAAAAACTTTCATCTGCGGTTTCTTGGTCTAGCTTCTCACACTCTTGTTCAACCAAAGTGCCGGTTGACGGAGGTTTGAACTCGGCACTGGTCTACTGAGGGTGCTTTCTACTAAAAGGTTTTTTTTCCAATTCTTCTCCTGGAAAATGCGGTTATATTTCCTCTAAAACCCTACCTTCCTTGTCTCTATCCTATTAACATAGTTAATGTATGCATAGTATCTGAGTGGCTACTTAGATACAGTGAAATAAATAAATCAATTTTTTCACTATGAATCTTAACTTATTTATGTCAAATCAGCACTTTATTATCTGCGTTCATCGCGGTAAACTTTTAGTGATGGAAGTGGTAAATACATCCGACTGTCAAGAACACGAGAACCTTGTTAATCCAAACTAATCGGGATCGAAGCTGGTTCAGAGAAACCCGCCTCTGTGGCGTAGTTGGCTAATGTGCTTGTCGTGTTGAGCCTCTCGACTGCTGAGGACGGGTAGATCGAGGTTCGAATCTCGGTCGCGTGAACTGGGGGTAGGTTTTTCCTAAATGGTTTTCCACTCTCCCTCCACGCAAATGCGGGTTCACTTCCTCTAATTCAACCTCCCCAATTCCTAATCCATATCCATTAGAGTAATTAGTACTTAAAGCGTATAACCCGAACGGGTAGTAAGGCGCGGTGCTAAATATTATTATTATTATTATTATTGTTCAGAGAAAATTCAGACTCGGCGATAGAAAACAGGGATGCAGTATTTTCGTGAATTTTAAATTACAGTTGAATGGGTTTAATCAAATGCTCATTTATTTAAGTGATGTATAACACCTGATATGTACTGCCACTGTCTGTAGTTACAGGCAAACACATTGTGTTGAATACAACATGTAATTTACTTGCATCCATTGATATTTACAGCCTGTGGCCTGGTTCAGTTTTTTATGCAAGCCATATATTTTTCCATCACCGGCTTGCTAGGCCGGCCGTACAAAAGAACTTAAGATTAGGACAGGCACAACATCCAGTCCCAGGCCGTTAATTTATCAATGTTAAAGGGTAAACCCATATTTTCACAGATATTTCTTTTGACTTAATTTTTTTCACCTGTCTCCAGTGGCGGCTCGTAGCTAAAATTAGTGGGGGTGCTGCTCCAGAAATTTTTTAGCCTTTGTTTTAAAATTGTGGAAAAGGGAAAAAAACATGTATAAAAAGAAAATGTATTCAGGAGCTTGATAAAATCTTAACAAAAAATCATTTTCTACTTACTTTAACTTTAATTGTTACAGTTCAAGCTTGATATAGTCATTTAAAAATGAAATCCATTTTTCTTGTTTTAATTTGCGCAAAAATTTCAATAATTTTCTCCTTGAGCTCTGGATAAAAGTACTGCAAGCGCATTTAGTCTTTCCGAATTCATAGTGCTTCTTAAAAAAGTGCTTATTCTTTTCATTGTTGAAAAGCAGCGCTCTGCCTCTGATGTAGTTATTAGAATTGTCAAGAGGATTTTTATCAGTTTCATAATTTCACTAAAAAAAATCATCTAGATTATTTTCCAAGATAAATTTCATCAGCTCAATTAATTTGCAATATTCATGAATATCAGTCCTACAATAGAATATTTTTGGTTCAGTTTCAAGCTTTTCTTTGTCAATCGTGGGATAAGCTTCAGTGGTCAGTACTATCTCTTTTGTGGGATGTTCATTCTTAAATCTAGTGAAGCAATTCCTGTTGAACAATTTAGCAGCTACTAAGTGTTTGGTGGAAGAATATCTGTCCATTATATCAACACATATATAGTCACACACTTCCTTAGTTACAGTCACAGAGCATATTTCTTGGGGATGCAAGGCCATGGTTAAAGTTTTCTGTTAAATAAAAGAACCGAAAAAAAATGAATCAAATAGAATAGCTGGAAGCAGAATAGTAATCTAAGTCTACACTCTTCTACACTTTATCACATTCAAGAATATGGTATATGGTTTTTAAGCACAACACACACTAAGTAATAAAAAACCTTCCTTCCACTAACACGCCAGAGCCGGCACTGCGAGAGCAACGGTGCTCTCTCTACCTGGCAGTCCCGCCTTTCTCCCCACGCCCCACCTATGTGCACATGCGCAAAACAGTCAAACACCACGTCGCCGGCACTGTGAAGTGCACAGTTCCATACAAAGATTTTTGTATATTTTTCATAAACTGGGGGATGGCTACTGAAGTACTGACATTGAGCTTAAGAAATATATATTGCACTATTAAAAAATAAAGAAAGAATTAAAGAAAAAAGGACTCATTATATTAAATGTTATCGATAATATCAAGTGGGAATAGGGGGTGCTGCAGTTCCGCAGTGCCTATACTCGAGCCGCCACTGCCTGTCTCCCAAAAAGTGTGTTCAAATTATCCAGAATTTTGGACTACTGGGAATTTACTGTATAGAATTTATTATTAAGAATCATTAGTCCAAAACTATCAGAAAATATGAGGAGGATGAATTTGAAGAAATATCACATGTAAATGGCACAGACAGGGCCAAATGTTTATAATCTTCACTTTAAGTCACAATTGAAAAATTATTTCTGATCCACTGAAAATTTTCAAACCTTCAAAAAGATACATTCAGAAGACATACACAAGAAGTTTAACTGGAATATCCTAAACATAAAAATTAATCGAGTCAAATAGTTTAGTAATATTTATTTAATGTATAGGACGACAATAATGTTTATAGGTAACACAGTGGTAATTATTTTAATATTACTTTACAGTAACATTGCTCACATATATCACACTCAGACAAATAACTTTAGTTCAGTTTTTATTTAATTGTGTTTATATCACTAAGTTATCTTTTATTTATGTTTCATATCCATTAAAAGATAATCTTATTTTATGCAAACCAAAAACTAATTAACGCTACTTATAAACTATTTTTTTATCATTTGGTAGTACTTTGGCGGGAGTTGGTTTGGACGTTGGGGCAGACCTTATTGTTTTGGCCACGTCTTTCTCTTTCTTGCTCGCCGATGCCGCATCGAATTCCGTCTTGAATGAGTCACATTGAGTAGTGTCGCCAGATCGTGCGGTTACGATGTCACACAAGCTGTTCCTAAGACAGTCATCGCCGCAACTGTTTTGAAGTGAGGGGTCCCCATTCTTCACAGAGAACCTGCAATACAAGGGACATACCCCATGCACATTTTAATTTGATCAAAACTTGCAGAATATCTGGAATTTGAAATAAAGCATTTCGAGCTTTAATGTTCACTCTATCTAGGTGCTTGTTTAAGTTCTACTCATACATTAAATTACAATAATGAAATAGGGATGAGGAAGATAAAATTTGAGAAGAAACGTGACATGTCTCGGTGGACACATGGTTGAAGGCATCACTCTCACAATAGATTAGACCTCTCATGATAGGGAGATTGGGGTTCAAATCTTANACAATGTCGCATAATCTGCTCTTCATACAGTCATCGTTACACCCATTCTCTAGTGACGGGTCCCCCATCTTTACATAGAACCTGTAACACAAGGGGGAGGAAATCATAGAAAATTGGACCATCACTCTAGTTTATAACCTCGAATGAGTTCTAAATTTCTACTCCCTCATCGAGGGGAAAGTGTTTTAGTTGTAGAAATTTTCTACCTCGAGATTTTGATGGATTAAAAACACCAGTGACGCATAAGTCTAGAAATTTGTTCACTTTTAATATCGACACTCAGCACCTGCACACTTTCTGTTATCGGTCTTGGTCTCCTTCGCGGGTTTTTCCCTACATACTTTAATGAAGATGAAATATGTAGCGAAAAGACCGCAAGGGAAAACAAAGAAAAAGATGGGAGGAGCAGGTAACAGAAATTGTGTAAGTGAAAGTAGGAAGAATGGTGGAAGGAAAAAGGAAGATGAAGGCATTTTACTAAACTGATGACCCAGCCATAAAATGGAGACAGTTGATGATGGTGATGATTCGCCAAAAATGTTTTGCTAGGATTCATGACAATGTAGATACAATGGCAGATGATTTTTAAAATCTGAAAATACCTCTGGTACTGTTGTATCAGTGTATGGTTGGCAGCCATGCGATGAGCCAAGGAGTCCAGTTGGGCCGGTAGCAGGTTCTTCACGCCGTACTCTTGTCGGAAAGAGTATAGTTTGAACCAATCAGGGCTGTGGTCTGGGCTCAAGTTGGCCTCGGTCAGGTTGAACACCCAACTCTCCGAGTCGAGAGCGTACTGGAAGGGAAGACATTTTATTTTTACTATTAAGACAAATGTTCATAAATCTGTGGGGGCATGATTCCAAACTGGTGTACGATTTTTGAGATCTGGATCCCATGGTGGCTTATTTTACTTTAGGAAAGAGTCGAATTGAATCGGGCACCGAAGGAGTGCAGATGTTTCCTTTAACTTGCATTCTCTTCCATTTCCCCCTCTCACGGTTTTGTTGTTTGATTAGTTGTACGTCACTCACCCATGTCGAAGGGTCTACCGTGTAGACCTTGTAGTTGGTGTTAACATCCGAGTACGTGGTTCCAGACCCGCCGTTGAACGCCACGTTGTTTGCCCGGGTCGTGTTGTCCAAAGAATAGAAGATTTGGAACTCGTCTTTGTGGGTGTGGCCGTTGAACTGGGCTGTTATCGTGTGCTCAAACCTGCACACACACAATATAATACACTAATTAATTACTATCCACGTCACTATAGGGCATCCATGGTATATGACAGCTAATAGGTCTTTATTGGCCAGCGAGCTACAGTACCACAAATATAACAGCAAAAATAAATCTGACTACAGCCTTGTGAGTAGGACCCGGAGGTGGGCTGGCAGGTATAAGGCGGCCCGGGACTACAAATATGAAAGTCTTTATTATATAACAATAGAGCGTTGATAATTTAGATGTCAAAAATCCGGATCACTGAAAAAAAAATATTATTTGTAAAATTGAGCACAATGGTATCATTATCAAAGACATGGCCGCTAAAAAAAAGTACCTTACTCATTGTTAAAAAAAATTGAGACTTTTTGTTGTTAGATTTGTGCCTTTTCTGTACATGCATAAATATATCACTGAAGCTCTATTTCCGTGTAAGCTGAAGCGGTGAGGTAAAGCTCTGTTTCCATGTAAGCTGAAGCGGTGAGGCAAAGCTCTGTTTCCGTGTAAGCTGAAGCGGTGAGGCAAAGCTCTGTTTCCGTGTAAGCTGAAGCGGTGAGGCAAAGCTGTTTCCGTGTAAGCTGAAGCGGTGAGGTAAAGCTCTGTTTTTGTGTAAGCTGAAGCAGTGAGGTAAAGCTCTGTTTCTGTGTAAGCAGAAGCGGTGAGGCAAAGCTCTGTTTCTGTGTAAGCAGAAGCGGTGAGATAAAGCTCTGTTTCTGTGTAAGCTGAAGCGGTGAGGTAAAGCTCTGTTTCTGTGTAAGCTGAAGCGGTGAGGTAAAGCTCTGTTTCTGTGTAAGCAGAAGCGGTGAGATAAAGCTCTGTTTCTGTGTAAGCTGAAACGGTGAGGTAAAGCTCTGTTTCTGTGTAAGCTGAAGCGGTGAGGTAAAGCTCTGTTTCCGTGTAAGCTGAAGTGGTGAGGTAAAGCTCTGTTTCTGTGTAAGCTGAAGCAGTGAGGTAAAGCTCTGTTTCTGTGTAAGCTGAAGCGGTGAGGTAAAGCTCTGTTTCCATATAAGCTGAAGCGGTGAGGTAAAGTATGTATTGGTAAATTTAATATCGAGGCCATTTAAGCTAAATTATATATGATTTCTTCGCTATTCAGTCCACTTAAAACATCAGTTTCTACCGATACTTTCTACCAAGATGATCAAAATGCTTCTTGATTGTTAGCTGGGAATATGTTTTTGAAATATTTAAGTTTGTAAAAAAATACAATATATTATCCAACCTGTCTACAATCTTGTGGTACTCGCGGCTCCAAACTTCCACACAGTCCTTGCTCCCCGTGGGAATATGTTGGAGGATGTGAACTTTCTCTCCGTCCTTCTCTGCCTGCAGCAGCGTCTCGGCCAACCACTTCAGCTGGCCGTAAGGATCCTTTGATTGGTACACTAGCCAACTGGAACCGTCAGAGATTATAACGTTAGCTCTGTTGGTGTTTTTACAACTGCTTAGCACTTGGAGGGTTTCTCACGATTAGGACCACAGTTGTAGAACAGAGAACTCCAAATCGTCTTCGCCTGGTTATGCACAACCTAAATGATAAGTCTAACTCGAGTGTGATTTGAAATAGAATCATACGGAGGTATGTCTGAAGTGAATGTCTTCTATATTCTCTAAGGAAAAAGTCGAAAACTTTTTGGATTTCGATTAACTTAACTTTGTAATACTACCGTTTCTCCGCTTTACTTTTATTTATATATATATTAGTTATTTATTCCTTAAATTCAATATTTTATTAAATACTTTGTGCTACAAATTTTTATCGGCCAAGAAAAATCCGTCGACCAAAGCTGGGTTTGAACCCATGAACATCGGGTCCTGAGGCGAGGATTTTACCCCAATTTTTATATATATGTGTGTGTGTGTGTGTTTTTTTTATAGTTATTTATTCCTTGAATTCAATATCTTTTTAATTACTTTAACTCGGCCTTTCTAAAAAAAAAATATATAGAATCAATAAATTGCACATTTTCATATTAAAATATTTAATTTACCTTTAACATTACCAATAAATGAATCAAAGTAATTATGGCCACAATTAAATATGGTTTGAAAGTAAATGATATATTTAGGAGTTAAAAATGGTTGTGTAGTTTTCTTGTGTTAGCGAATGAAAATTTCCATGAAATCGACCTGTCAATCGCGATCAAACAGTTGTTGACACCTGCTCTATAGCAGTGTTTTCCAAAATCTCACCAGTCGCATACACCTTTTGGGGCCATGACCTAACCAATGTATCATTTTAATAAATATTTAGTGGCAAGCTAAAGAGAGCCATGGCATAAATTGGGGGGGAAGGCTTATAAAAGCCTTGAACATTACATTAAAATCTGTGCTCATTTTTTTTATTAGACATTCTTTATTAAAAAAAAGTTAAATTCAATATTTTAAAGAAAAAAAAATTGAATATCTTTAAGAATTATGTGATTATAATATTTTATGGTTCATTTCTAATAGATATATACTCCGGTCAAATAAATGTAGACCTTTTCATACCACACGTCAAAGATGTGTCAAAGATTATGTTCACTTTGGAAGTGAGTTCAGTTTATTCCTGAAGCTTATTAGCAATTTAGAAATGCGATCTAAAACATAATATTTATGTCTGACACAAACGCTCTTTCTCGGGGTGTACATTTTACAAAAACAGTGTTGACCTCGGTGGTCTTGGGGTAAAATGCTCACCTCAGTACCCGATGTTCGTGGGTTCGAACCCGTCCTTGGGGGATGGATTTTTCTTGGGCGATAAAAGTTTGTAGACCAACCTCCTTCGAAGTAAAGCCATCGGTCCCATGTCTATTGTGCCATGTAAAGGAACACTAGAAGGTATGTGAAAATACCATTCCCGGCAAAATTGGTAAGTTCTTTAGCTCTCACTCAAAGAAATTTTCGTGCACTGATATCATCAGTTAGCTTAGGAAGTGAACATTATGTACAAATAAAAATACAAAAACGGTGATAATAATTAACAAAACAGTCATAATAAATAGCAGTCTAGGGGTAAGGTGTCAGTCTACTGTGCTGTCGGCCGGGGTTCAATCCTCGGTCCCGGCACAGATTTATTTGATCACCAAACCCTTCCTTCACCTCTGACAAGACATCTTGTGAATGTGAGGAATGCCAGGCCTCCACCGTGGTTCGGATTCCACGTTAAACTGTAGGTCCTCCATTTCATCTCACAATCACTCTACCATTACACATTAGCGTAAGTGCGTATAACCCGAACGGATAGTAAGACGCAGTGCTAATAATAAGAATACATAATAAATAAGATAGGTGAAATATGGGGATTAGTTTCACTTTGGTTAGACTTTCGCTAAGATTGTTGATATTGAAAGTTCTGTATGATTATTCTTATCACTATCGCAACATTCTTGAATATATCTGTTGAATTTGTAATAAAATATATGATATTAATACTCTGTTAAAAAGATCTTCAAACATGATTAATTTCAACTTACATGTTTAAATTATAGCATACATTGTTGTTGAGTACAATCACCCTAAAACCATCACGAAGTTTCACGGTGTAAAATCCACCATTCAGGATAGTCTCTCTGGCTTCTTTCGTGAGGTAATCCGGCCATATATCGGCCACCAACTCGAACAACCATTTACTCGAGATGTTTGCGTTGTCTACGTCGAGCGGAGCATACCTGTAAATTACAATATATTGTGTTGTACACATATATATATATATGTAAATTTAAAACTATGGAACAAAACTAATGTGGTATATTAAAAGTCCTATTTAAAAACAAATTACTAAGGAAAAAACAATGATATATATGAAGAACGCAGTTATTTAAGAAATGTCTATGTTGATCAGACAAAGTAGGTTGGCAGTAAATGGTAATGTGTAAATAAAAACAAAGCATATTTTAACAAAGATGTGATATTATTAAACAATAAGTTATCAGTAAAATTTGAACTCTTATATTCATATAATGGTAGAGAATACATTACATTAATGTATGTATATTTTGTATTCACATAAATCATTTTTAAATAACTGGGTGGTTTCTATAATATAGATTATCTGGCATAAATTAAACATTGATAGGAGGATAGAAGGGCACAGCCTACACACTTACCAGGAGACCGTAGGGCTCAGAAGTTCACAACTAAAACACAACAAAACACATAAACTCTCTTATCATGAAAATATTATAATTATGTGTTTTATTGTGTTTTGAAGTAAAAGTAAATTATACTGGTGTGTAGATTTTGCCCTTATATTTTCTTTTCAATGTTTAATTTAAAATAGTTATTTGGCACCAATTTTCCCTTTGTTTATAATGTGGTATGATTTAAGTCATATACTGATCATTTGAAGTGTGGGAAAGACAGATCCTAAAATAATGAGTGTCCTAGATCCTAGCAACCTTTAGTGTGTCTAACAAAATAAACAATACATATGTAACCCGCTTCGGTGGCGTAGTTGGCTAACGCGCTTGTCGTGTTGAGCTCGACTGCCAAGGACAGGGAGATCGAGGTTCGAATCTCGGTCGGGTGAACTGGGGGTGGTTTTTCTTAAATGGTTTTCCACTCTCCCTCCACGCAATCAAATGCGGGTTCACTTCCTCTAATTCAACCTTCCCAATTTCCAATCCATTAGAGTAATTAGTACTTAAAGCGTATAACCCGAACGAGTAGTAAGACGCGGTGCTAAATATTATTATTATTATTAATATATATGTAAAAATGTTTTCCATAAACTTACGCATCGATGGGCCATGTCTCATGGTTCCCGAGTGCATATATCACTGGTATATTTCCAAATGTTTTATTTAATTCTCTAACTATGTGTGTGATTATTTTGGCGTTGGATTTCTGACTTGTTTCCCAAATGCCGTGATGGACGATGTCGCCCGTGAAGTACACATAGTCAATTTTCTGCAACAGAACATAAATCAAGATATTAACATCTGCTTACTTCCAAGTAAAAAGGGCTTATATAGTGTTTCATGGTCATCTAAAGTGACTTGAAAGCTTTTATTTTATGGCCAATCTACCTAGAAATTAAATACAAAATTACGGTTGAATCGGAAAACAAAATCGAAGTGTGATTTTCTAAATTCTTCATTTGCCAACAGACAAAATTAATATCAATTTGATTGTGTGTGTGTTTTTAAATTTGAATTCTAAAACGATTATTTGTGGTTTTGTTGTATTTTTTTTATAATATGGTGAAACATTTTCCCTGGTTTTGGTTGCACTGTTTTATAAAGTAGCCTATAACACACCACAATGTGATGTTTGGTTCGAACTCTATTACCTACTTAAGTTTGTGGAGTTTTAGACAGACCCTTAACAATGAGCTTCAACTGAAGTGGAAAACAAAATGTCAAACATAAAAAAAAAATCATAGTTTTGTTTTAGTGGGATTAAGATAGAAGAGAATGCAACAGTAATTTGTTTTTGTTTTTTAGCACCGCATCTTACTACTTGTTCAGGCTATACGCTTATTTATTAACTACTATAATGGTTTTAGGGAAGTGGGTAGTAATTTGTTATCATCACAAAGGAAGTCCCTCAACCCCNGTCCCCCACCCCCCCCCCCCCCCTCTCCTTCAAACCTTTCCAACAATATTAAATAATATAACATTCAAATGAGATTAAAATGCATGTTGTCAAAATATTAAATTTAAATTGTACCACCATTGAGTCGTAAACTATAGTAATATTATGTGTGATTAATTGTAATATATTCTACATGTAAAAATAAAGTTAGCTTGAGCCATATGGTCAAGTGTCGGCTGAAGCCGGCTATTTTATTGACCTATGGTATCAGAGTTCATATTTAATGAATATTTCCCTTTAATTAATAACTGTGAAACAATGGTTTTACAACAATATTAACAAAAGCGTGAGTCCCCACACCCTTCTACTCCCGGACCCCTTTCCCCCTTCAACCACCTGAATGTATTTTTTTAAATTTACATTTTATTCCAATAATGTTTCCTGGGATTGTGTGAAAGCTACTTTTAAAATGTGAGGTAAAGTCAAAGCAAAGTTTGAAATGGAACATGAAAATAAAAGCCAAAGTCAAATATAAGATTATTGTTAGATAAACTCCTTTTAATTTTTAAAACTTTCTGATAAGTGCATCTTCTTCTAGGTAAAGAGGAAGATTTAGAGGCTGGTACTCTTATTTGCCAACATATCTGAATTTAACTGTAATTATGTTATAGATGTAATCCAATTTGTGCAAAAATATTGTTTGGTAACCGTTTTAAAAATGATTATATGTTGAAATATGTCAAGTGAGATATTTTAGATCTGTTAAATCAAAGTTTTCTTCCTTCTTCGAAAGGTCTCGGAGATTTTGAGGTTATTGTGGGTGTCGAATTAGATATTTGAAGCTTCGTACACACCTACATTTCTATAGTCAGAATGCGCACATTTTAAATATGAAGTAATAGGAGGAAACCAGCACTACTGAACCAATCAAATTGGATTGTATGTCATGGTAATTAGTTGATAACAGAAGTGTTATCACGGCAGATCATATCTTATAACATATGACGCTCACCTTATGTTTCTGTTTGATGTGTCTGAATGTGTCCTTGATCGTCTTCAAGGGCAAGTCACAGTCGCGGTAGTCGCCCCAATAGCCAGCAGCTTTGGAGACGTCTGCCGGGGCCCCTTGCGTTGACCGACAACACGTGGGCTCCCCACATACAGCGTTACCCCCGGAGGTGTACTTGGGATCGTGGTGTAAGTCCGTTAATTGGACTATAGTTACCGTCTGTATAAAAATACAATTTTTTTTTACAAGGCCATAAGTTTTGAGATTGTAACAGGTTATCATATTGTTATTATTTTTGTTATCACTGCGTCTTAGTGCTCATTCGGCTTGTACACATGCGTACTGATTACACTAGTGTGTTTGGAATGAGATCAGGTTGATTTCATGGGAAGTGTATCAACATTATTTTGTAGGGAGAGTAGAAAACCATTTAGGAAAAAACCTTCAGTACATCAGACCTAGATTCGAACCCCGATCTCCCCATAATTTCCAGTCTAGTCTATAGCGAGAGCGACGCCTTAGACTATGTGAAACACTAAAGTGAGTGTTGTCATATTACTTTTTAATGTAATGAACAGAAAGCCTTGAATATACAGGATGTCGTTTCATTTATTGGAGGTATTTAACGTTCATTTTCTGAACCACCTGATTATATCAACACACGAGAATTTCTATGAGCGAGAGCGAAGGACCTTCCGTTTTTGTCGGGAAAGGTATTTTCACATACCTTCCAGGGTTCTTTTAGATGCCCACCATCAACAGGGGACCGACGCCTTTACTTCCCCTCCGAAGGAAGTTGAGTTATGTATTTTTTATCGCTCAAGAAAAATCCGTTGATCCTGGCTGGGTTTGAACCCACGAACATTGGATCCCGAGACAACCACCGAGGTCGACCACAGAGTGTTTTTAGATGTTGTTTAGATGTAATGAGTATGACCATTTTATCTATAATGTCACCTCAATCTTCAAAAGAAATTTCTGTATCGGAAGGTTTCTAAATATTCTACTATCAAAAGTTTTATTTTATATATATATATATATATATATATATATATATACTGTTTCTTATATATATTTTTTTTTTTTTATAATATTTTTTTTTCTCTCATT